>WEIU01002538.1:0-33417 GCA_013389925.1 Aegithalos caudatus | reverse complement strand
AAAAAAAAAAAAAAAAAAAAAAAGAGAAATACATATCTCCTTACCTGATGGAGTGTTTTCCATGGGGACAGGGTCTCCTCCAGCTGTGAGGTGCTGGAGCTGCTGGTCCCTTTTCAGCCCCAGGGAGGCTCAGCCCGGTGGCCATGCCCCCCTCCAGCCCTGACGTCACCCGGGCAAACCCTCCCAAAACTTGTGCAGCCACGACCCATCCTTGGAACAACACCTACAACAGCTGGCCCCGAGCCTGGGGATGTTTACAGCACTCTTTGGAGGGCTGAACTCCACTCTTGCAGATGTTCCCAGCGGGCAGCAGAGTTGGGGTGGCCTGGGATGGGGTGAACCTTCACTCCTGAGAGGTGGCAAAGCCACTTTGGCCCTGTCCCAGCTTCTCCAGAGGGAAAACTCTGCTGCCTTGTCCCCATCGTGCCCAGAGCCTGACTCAGCAAATCCCCCTTCCTCTGCTGAGACAAATCCTGCATCCCAGCACCAACAGGATTTTAGTTCTTTCTCCTTTCCCCGTTGTTTAGAGCATTTTTTCCCAATTTCCACTCCTTTTAATTGCTTTTCCAGCAGCTGCTGCACAGCTGGGAGCAGGATGGAGCACGTTGGGTGTTTAAAAACAAAACATCTTCCCAGTGCATCTGCATTCAAAACAGGGAGGTAAGGCACTCAGGCAAGCCAGGGAATCCAAACAGGCTGGAAGGGTGCACAGCCACGGGATAATTCAGGAGTTAAATGAATGTGAGTGTCCCGGAACTTCCAGAGCGTGAGGATTGTGCATCTGATTTGCAGAGCTGCCTCAAACCACAAGGGCTGGCTGGTTGTTGCTTAACAAAAGGCATGGGCTCTGCTGCAGCTGCTGATTTACTCATTTTCAAGGCATGAGCTCATTTAGGAGAGGAGCAGCAGTGTTTTCCAGCATCCCTTCGTGTTGGGCAACAACAGAGCAACGGGGAAGGCTCCTCGTGACTGCAAGAAGCCCATCTGAGGTGCACTTCACCAAAAAATAGCACTTTTCTGACCAAAACCTGTGCCTCAGTGTGGGACCCAGCCCTGCCCTGACTGCACAGGATCTACAGAAAAGGCTTTTCCACAGAAAAATGACACCTGCTCCAAGCATTCCTTGAGGTTTTCCATCCTGCTCCTGGCCCTGCTGCTGAAGTGGGACCCCAACCCCTCAGGGCTTCACTGAGCAGCAGCAGGAGAGCACAGAACATCTCAAAATATTAATTAAATCCTCCAAGCAGATGCTCCATAGGATTTCTGAGAAGGGGGCTCAGGAGCAGACTTTGTATCTGCCAGGAGGAAGAGAAGGGCTGGGAAGGGAGCCAGACCCTTCCAAGGGGACATGCCAAGCAAAGGAGAAAGGAACAGCAAGAGCTCCAGGAAACCCTTATCAAAGAGAAATTCAGCATGTTAAATCAGGGACTTTCTGGACATCTCTTAAAAGAAGCATTATAAGGGAATGAATTAATTTTACAGCTAAAAAAAAAAAAAAAAAAAAAAAAAAAAAAAAAAAAAAAAAAGCATGGCAGAGTGCCCTTCCACACCATCACAAACAAACGAGTATGAACTGCTGGGAAGTTCAGCAGCAGTTCCTCAAGCTCAGATTAAACTTCTTTGGGGTTATTTTCCTCTCCACTGAGGGGCTCAGGGAGCACAAACCCCTTTTATTTTGCTGCACCCCTCACTGACCCATGAGGCTGGAGGTGGCCACCTCCTCCTGTTCCTCAGGGCCTGTCCAGGGCCCTGGCAGTCCCACAGGACATGCCAGGAGCAGGCAGTGCCCTGCATTTCAGCCAAACCTCCCCCATTTCACTGCCCCTCACCCCAGAGCCATCACCCACCCAGGGAATTCACCTTGGGCACAGCTCCAAGCACAAAAATGAATGATTTTTTTAACTGGGGTTGATTTTGCAGTGGCTGGAGGTGACTCAGCCCTGCAGATGGAGGAGGTGCCATGCCAGGAGCACACAGCTGCTCTGGGGTCACTGCTTGCCCAAAGCTGGGCTCAACCACCCCGGCTGCAAAGCGCGACCACCATCGGATCCCCAGTGTTGCAACACTGCAAAAATCCCCCAAATTCAGCTTAAAATATGTAAATACTGCAGCCTGAGAGCCCTGGTCATGCCAAGAGCCAGGGCCCCCCATGCTCTGCCTGAGCCCAACCAGCTGAGACTCTGCTGCACCCCAAAATCAGCCCAGGCTTTGAAAACCATTCCCATTCCCAGCACAGCAAAACACCCGGAGAGCCAAGAGTTTAACAACCCAAACCATCTTTATTTTGGAAGTACTTCCTGCTGGGAAAGGAAAATCCTCACCTTTACAAGTACAGCCAAGTGGTGAGAGAAAGGCAAGTGTGTAAAATGAACTGCACGTGGTCCAGCAGCAGGAGGAGCATCACAAACGTGTCACCTCCAGCCCTGACACCTCCTGCTCCTGCTGCCAGAGCTCTGGATGAGCAATAATCTCACTGGCTAAACAGAGATACTCTTAAATAAGGACTTTTCTTGGGAAGGTAAACAAAACCAGACACTTTAAACTCTCCATAGAAAAATACAACCTTGTAACAACACCACGAAGTGAAGGTGCTCTCCAAGCTCTGGGAACCTCAGCTGCTCACAGCAACCCTGCAGGACAGCTCCAACCACCTCACCTGGCAATGCTGACCCAAACTGGCTGGATTTACCCCAAATCCCCCCAAATCCAGTTTATCTCTGAGAGCACAGGCTGGGGCTGTGTTGGATGGATGGGATTTGGAATGTCACTGGTACCAGCTGAACAAAAGGACTTCAAATCCCAGAAATGAGGCTTTGCTGTTCTCAGGGCATTCCCTGGTTCAATTTTGCCTGGGGTTTTTCCCTATTCTGTCAGTTACAGACATCTCAGGACACTTTGAGACACTCCTGATACCAGGACAGTGATTTCTGGGGTGGAATTTTACCCCACTTTGACACACGGTACCACCAGGCCAAAAGGATCCCACCCAAACAGGGAATTAATTTAATGAGCCAAATTCTTTGTCCTTTCTGTAGCTGTACAAAAACCAGTGCCACCATCCACTGGGCTCCTCCAAGATAAACAACAGCACCAAACTGAGCTAATCCAGCTTCTAATCCAAAGTTTTCACATCTGAAATGTGAGGAAATATGGAAATACCTGAAACAGACAGCACACAACTATTTTACAGACTATTAACTCCAAGTGAAAGAAGAAATTCAAGGCTGACACCAAGGCTGCTCACAGGTCACACTAATTCCCTAAATCCATGTGACAGGAATGTGCAGGATTGATGGGCAGGTGACACTTGGCTGAAACACCATTGGCAAAAAGAGACTGAAAAAATGTGGGATTTGGGAAAAATGCACTCAACTTGTACACACCTGCATGGGAAAGTGCCAAGAGAATTCTGAGTCCCAAATTTCTCCAAATAAAGGCCAAAGCTCAGAGCTCCCAGCCAGCAGCAGGGCTGGAGCTAAATAAATATAACTCCTGAATTTGGGGCTTTTTTTCTTTTCTGACAGGGAAGTTTCACCCCTGTCAGGCAGTGCTGGAGCTGCAGGAGTTTGCTTTAATCCTGTCCCTTTAATCCCTCATTTCCAGGGCTGTGGTTCCCTGGAGAAGAAAATGGGATGGCCAGGGCTTTCTGCAGGGTTTGGGCTCCAATTTTAACTGCAAACCCAAAGCTGTGCATTTCTGTGCAACCTATGGGTCCAAAAGAGGAAGTGAAATTCTGCATGAGAAGTTCACATCTCCCTGCATAAGAAACAAATGGAAACAGATTTTGGCTGAACACACTGATAAACCCTTATCAGACACATCACACACATTATTGCCTGATAATTACAAACAGCTGAACACACAACTCCAACTTTACCCATTTTTTTGAGTTTTCTCAAGAAAAACAAAGGTCTTTTCTAACTTTAAAGTGAAGATACACAAATGATGTGACTTATGAGCCAATGTCTCAATAGAAACACATCTCTCTATCTGTTCACTGCAGAGCAAAATGAACTGGGAGCAATCTTTAATTTCACCTTATAAAACTAAAAATGTAATGATAGCTTTGTGTACAAAAAAACCAAAAAATAGTATATTTTCAACATACATTTGTCATACCTCAGGCTATAGGACCACATATTCTACTCTTCTTAGTGCTTCTATGCAAACCAAAGGCACCTTTCTGATGGATGAGGCTGTGAATTGGGACCATTTTATTTGGGGTTTCACAAAGGGGGGTGACAAGTGGCCAGGCTGGGCCCTGTGTTACTGACTGCAACCACAACAACGAGGGACTGGGAGACACTGGAGCTCATGAATGCACTGGCAAGGAAAATGCAAACACCTCCCAAAGCACTGTGTGTGAGAGCAGCTGGCAGGACACACACTGTCACAGCCAGGGAAAGAACCAGAGACCAGGCAGAACCACATCCCTGCAAATCCCTTTTAACCAAGCAGGGGAAGGAGCACATCCACTCTGCCCACCCCCTGTGCCCCCCAGCATGCAGGGTTAAACCACATGGCAGCACAGAGCCTGCAGGGGAGGGCACTGGCAGTGCCACCAAGTGCCAGGTTGACCTGCAGATGAACACCTCCAGGCTGCTGGGACTCCAGGATGAGCTGGGGATGCAGTTCAGGACCCTCCCTGCAGCAGCACAGGGACTCTGCAGTGGTTTCCCCCTCTCTTCTAAGCAGCTGCATCTTCAAAGCAGAAGCAGGGGTGGCTCAGGTGGCAGAGGAGCAGGGCTGGGTGTGCAGGACGGGCAGCAGAGCCCACCCAGACACTGCCAGCCAGCCCAGGGAGCTCCAGCAGCCACTGCCTCTGCTCAGACACAGCATTTCCTGAAGGACAGCCCAACCTGCAGCCCAGCAGAGCCCAGGGAAGGCAGGGGGAGCTCCTGCAGCAGCCCCCAACCCTGGGAGTCACCCGTGCCCTGGTGCCCAACGCCAGCCGGGAGCAGCGAGGGGAGAGGGGGCAGCCAGGGGAGCAGGGGCTGTCACTGCTCCTGGCTGTCATTCCCAAGGCCAGGATGGGGGAACACGCTCAGGGCTGCCAAACCCAGCTGTCCTTGCCCACCCCAGCTCCAGGAGCAGGGAGAGGATGGGCGCTGGCACCGGCAGGAGCACGAGGAGCTCAGAAAATGACCCGGTCCTCCTGCGTCCTCTCCCACCACAGGCTGCTGTTCAGGGTGCCAAAGCTGCTGTCCTCCTCCTCCTGCTCCTTAGCAAGCTCCACAAACACCTGGAAAACATGGAAAAGACCCCATGGTCCTTGTAGGAACCTCACTGGTCACGAACACAACTCATGCTAAAATCCTCATGAGTAGTCAAGGTATGATTGCTTCATCTCTGAGTAAGACATTTGTAGTATTTTGAGGTTTTTCTCCTCACTCCTACCCTCCCATCTCTTTTCTTCAAGAGCAAAATAAAAGGAAGGGCAACACTGAAGGATGTTAATCGTCAGCAGTAATTAATCCACAATAAGCAATTACAAGTCTCATCTTTGCCCTCCTTCCAGCTACCAAAAGCAAATGCCTGTTCTTGGAATAAATCAGAGCAGCTTTTCCACTAATACCACACATTTGCTTTCTTCCAGTCACTGCAGTTGGCATCTTATTTTTAGAGGGACAAACAGGAATGAAGAGGAGCTGGAGAGATGGCAGATGTGATTCACTTTGCAAAAAGGGAATTTAGTTTCCCAAAAAATGCCCCAACAGGCACCAGCAAAGCAGCCCCAGCAGCCTGAGAGCATCTTGGGGGAAGAGCTGCCTGCACAGGGCTCATGAAATCATGGAATGCTCTGGGCTGGAAGGGAAAACTGATCTCATCCCACTCCTGCCATGGGCAGGGACACCTTCCACTGTCCCAGGCTGCTCCAAGCCCCATCCAGCCTGGCCTTGGACACTTTCAGGGAATACAGGAGCAGCCACAGCTTCTCTGGGAATTCCATCCCAGCCCCACCCCACGCTCACAGGGAGGAATTCCTTCCCAATATCCCAACTGTCCCTGCCCTCTGACACCTTTAGCTGGCAGGGTTTGCACTCACAAACAGAATTTAACACACCTGTTCCAGTGTTGCTTGAGAAAAGCTGTAGTCCTCGATGTTGAAGGCATGTTTTACTGGTGAAAGAATCAATAAGGGCAGATTTAGGCACACTTTGCATTTCACAAGAAACTGAGATGGGGACAACATCAATCAAAGAAAATCAAATTAAATAAATTTGGAACAGGAATGGAGGAATGACATCACATGGCAGAAGTGTCAGTTATGGGAGACAAAAGGATTTGTGTGTGTCATGTATGGCAAGTGCTCCATTACCTTCCTCCAGCTTGGAAAAAGAGTGTGAAAGAGACTGCACATCTTCCTTGGGAATTTTATATGCCAGGATAGAAGCAAAACTGGAACAAAGAAGCAAAGCAAATTTGGCTTCAAGCAAAATCACTCAAAGTAAAAATATTAATACCCCATGGAATGTATTTCAACCCCTTTTCTGAAGGTTACTGCAGGCATTTTGACTGTCAGGATCACACAGGAGAAGGGGAATGATGCAGCTCCAGGTGCATCAGCTGAGACCCCCCGAGACTGCTCTAAGTTCATGCTCTTCCACTCAGATTCAATCACTTCTATTCTGCTTACTCATGGCAGATTTGCTTGCTGGAACTCCCAGAGTCCTGAGGTTTTGGATTTCAGCTGAGCTGGGAGGTCCCAGCAGGTCCTGGAAGTTTGCATCATGCAGCCCTTCCCGCAACCCCGGCTGCAGCACGGGGAGCTGCACTGCCCTGCACATCTGCTGCTGCACAGGGAGGACCCCCACTCCCTCCCAGCTCCCCCCTTTGAGGAAGGATCACCCTCATCACTCCCCAAGGATCCCACTGCTCAGGATGTGCCCTCAGTGCAGTCTCTGCAGTCACTGAGCCAAACCCTTGGGTCCCCACGGCGCAGCCTGGGAGCTGCTGGAACAGCAGCCAGCCCACCCTGCAACTGAGACCCCCAGAGAGCCCAGGCACTTCCAGGTAAGGGCAGTGAGTCAGAGTCTCGGATTTCAGCCCTTTCCCAGGGGCCCTGACCCAGGAGGAAGCTGTCAGGCAACAGCTATGCAGAAATCCAGTTTTGCTTCCTCTGTGCCAAACATCTGCGTGGGCTCCCGGCCCCCGCCCTGGCAGCCCGGGCTCTGCTGCCTTCCACATCCCTTCCTTTTTTTCATTCTTAGTTTTTTTTCTAAGCTGTGTGTAAATATTTACATTCCTTCCCCAGTGCCAAGGAGCTGCTGTGAAATCAGAGGGGTTTATTACCATCAGGATTTTCTGGCTATCTGTCAAACCTCACCTTTCCTGGCGGTTGGCGTTGGGGAAGATGTGCAAAATCTGGCTCTGCAGATACTCCACCTGCTGCACATCTGCTGTTTCCCTCAATTTCATCTCCAAGAAGTATCCTCTGCCAAATTTGCTCTTCAGGTGTTGGACAGTACCTATACACCTACAAATTCCAGACAGAAAACACAAGTTGTACTCAGGAACAGCCTGAGCTCAAACAGATCCTTTTTTGCTGGCAAGGATTGATTTCACTCCAAATTTAAGGTATCAAATCTCTCTGTATTTTCAGAGAAATATATCCCAGGTGCCCCCTGCCCCAGGGGGGGTGTGGGGGTACCTGAGCTGCCCTGACACCAGGATGGCCACACGGTCACAGACAGCATCTGCCTCCTCCATGTAGTGCGTGGTCAGGATTGCTGCTCTCTCCTTGTTCTTGAAGGCTGCTCGGATCGCCCGCCTGCAAAACACAACCCAAACCAGGCCTCACCAAAAGCACTTGGCAGAGAACAGCAAATCCTGCCTTTGGAGGAAAGGAGGGCTGGGATGGACCCTTATTTATGGATTAATGCTGCTCCCACAGCAACAATTAACACCTGAATTTCCTAAAGGCAGCTCGAGTCTGTGTTCCTTATATTAAGGATTTCTTTCAACTTCAGACCTGTAATTCCCCAGCTGTTCTGGGAGAGGACACAGCTGCACTGCTCCTGGCACGCAGGTTGGGCTGATCATCCCCTTCTTGTGAGAGCCCACCTGCAGTCCTGTGTCCAGCTCTGGGGCTCCCAGCACAGGAGGAGCTGCTGGAGCGAGTCCAGAGGAGGCCACGGAGATGCTCCAAGGGCTGGAGCACTTCTGCCATGGATACAGGCTGAGTGTTGGGGGATTCAACCCAAAGAGAAGCTCTGGGGAAACCTCAGAGCCCCTTCTAGGGCTGGAGGGAGACTGGGGACAAGGGATGGAGGGACAGCACACAGGGAATGGCTCCCACTGCCGGAGGGCAGGGTTAGATGGGACATCAAGCAGAAATTAATCTGCTTTACTGGCAGATATCCCTGGATGATCCTCATGGCCCCTCCCAAGCCCACCCACCGTGTTATTCCCAGCCTGTGGCTGTCCCTGGTGTCAGCAGGGATGGCTCAGCCCCCAGGCAGCACTCACCACATGTGCTGCTTGGCTTTGGGATCCATCCCGGTGGAGGGCTCGTCCAGCAGCGTCACCCGCGGGTTCCCCAGCATGCTGAGGGCAAAGCAGAGCTGGGGGGGAAGGCAGAGGGGCAGGGTGAGGGCAGGGAGGGTGCTGGGGACCCCCAGAGTGACCCCAGAGCCCCCCATACCTTGCGTTTCAGCCCCATCCCCAACTTCTTGGTTGTCTTCTGCAGGTGGTCCTTTAAATCCAGCACGCTGGCGATGCTGGGAGGGAGGGAGCAGGGGAAAGGTTGGCAAGGGGATGCTTTGGCTTCCCCCTCACCAGAGAGTGCAAAACAGCTCCTTTTGAAGAGCTCAGTTACAAATATTGGTGTGTCAAGGATCAAAAAAGCAGAGCAAAAAGCAGAGCAAAAAGCAGAGCAAAAAGCAGAGCAAAAAGCAGAGCAAAAAGCAGAGCAAAAAGCAGAGCAAAAAGCAGAGCAAAAAGCAGAGCAAAAAGCAGAGCAAAAAGCAGAGCAAAAAGCAGAATTGGAGCCCCCATACAAAACCACCCATCCTGGAGGAGCTTTGGGGACAACACAGAGACAGCTCCAAGGCCAGGACTGCCCAGCCCTGCAAAGTTCACTGTTAGTATCTCACTGCCTTAAAAATAACTTTTAAAAAGGATGTATCAAAATTAAAAATCCCAACTGAACTTTGTGTGGGTGAGCCTTCATCTCTTCACCTACAAAATCACAATCAGGGAGTTTTAACCAAGCTTAAAGCCAAACTTAAATGAAAAAAACAAAATTGCATTAGGAACCCCCAGTCCTGGAGGAGCCTCCAAGGCTAGGACTGCCCAGCCTTGCAGATTCTGAAATATTCACTGTTAGTATTTCACAGCCTTAAAAAAAATAACTTGAAAAATCCATATATCAAAATTAAAAATCCCAGTTTTAATTCTGAATTCAAATTTGAATTTGTATTTTAATTCTGAATTTTGTCTGGATGAACCTTCATCTTCCTCATCTACAAATTCACTATCGTGGAATTTCCACCGAGCTTAAAGCCAAACTTAAATGGAAAACAAAACTGCATTAGGAAAGGGGAGAATGGGGGAAAAAAAAACCACAAAAAAACAACCCCAGCTAAAACCCTTCCAGCAATGTCTGAAGATTAAAAAAAAAAGCTCAAAACTTCAGTTAAACCACAAAGGTTCCTGTACTGAACTGCTCACCGTTTGATGACCTCTTTCACATCAGACTGGCTCATGCCTTTGATAGCACCATAGATCTCAAAGTGCTCCTGCAATGTGATATCTGGCCACAGAGGATTGGTTTGAGGACAGTAGCCCACGAATTTCACTGAGCCATCCTCACTGCTCAGCCCCAAGGAGTCATCTCCCATCAGAACCTGCGAGGAAAACACCTTAATCCAGAATATGACACATTTCCAAACTCTTTTTTGCATGGTTTTGGCAAAATGCCCTCAGGAATGCTTGCAATAATAACAGTAACATTGAAATATGGGTTGATTTTTTGGTGTACCTGTAGTGTGGAACATACCTGCCCACTGGTTGGCTCAATCTCTCCAACAAGCATATTAATTAATGTGCTTTTCCCAGCTCCATTGGGTCCCAACAAACCCAGGATTTCTCCTAAGAAAGGACAACACAAACATTGCCCACGAGATCAGATAAATGGTTCCAAGGGCTGGTTTTATCAAAAAACAGCTCAACAGCTGCACTCCAACCTTTCTTCACGCAGAGGGAAACGTGTTTGGTTGCCACTTTCTTTATTTTTCTCCCCAGAAGGAATTCCTTCCTTTCATCAAACTCTTTGTGCAGGCTGCTGACCAGGATTGCTGGCATCTGGCAGAGAGGAGGCAGCTGGCTGCAGACCCCAGCAGCTCTGGGGAGCCCCCAGAGTGGGGTTTTTTGGGGGGGAGCCCCCAAAGTGGGTTTTTGGGGAGCCAGGCTTCACCTCCTCACTCCTGGGGCTGCTCAGGATCTCCTTGACCCGCAGCCTCTCTGCCCTCACATCCTCATCCTCGTTCTCCTCGTGAGGGACATCTGGGAACTTCCAGGGCTTGGCTTTGGTGCAACATTTTCTAAAAGGCAGGAAAAACAGCCCAAGGGCTCTGCTGAGCTCTGAGGCTGGCTCAGGGCTCTGTTTGCAGATTCCTCATCCCAGAGCAGGCTCAGGGACTGCCCCTGTGTCACCTCCCTCCCTGGCCATGCAATGGGAATGGCAATTCCCTTCTTTTGACACAGGGAGCATCCCTCTAAAATTCCTGATTTTGCAGTGACGTAACATGAAAAGAAACAACCCCCCCATTTCTGCACTTCAGTGACAATTTCTGATGGGAGATAATGAAAGGTGTTTTATTTCTTCCACTGCACGTCCCACTTTAACCACCAGCAGCACCTTCCAGAGCAGTTTCTCTGGACAATGTCTTGGGAAAAAACCCCTTAGAAGACACACCTGAAGAAGGGATCCTCTCTCACTGTCCTCCCTCCGTTCTTCAGCTGGAAGCAGCGCAGCAGGAGCAGCCACACCACACACTGCAGGTAGGGCTGGGGCAGACAGAAACCCCCTGGTCACCAGCCAGCCTGGGGACCCTGGGGTGACCCCACCACTGGCAGGAGGCACAAGCTCCAGCTCTGCACCACCACACAAGTGCTGGTGTTGCCAGAAGTATTAAATATATCATTAAACGCTGCTGAGGGTGCACAACCCAAGTGGGGTCAGATTTAAAAGCAATTATTTGGGGTTTTTGTGCAGAGAAGGGACTGCCCCTGCTCTGGAGCTCTTGCTCCATCTGCAGGGATCCCCATAATAATCAGAATTAATAGTGGCAGTGTTAATCAGGCCACAGGGGCAGGTGTTGAGCTGGTGGGCACAGCAGCTTTGCTGCCTCTGCTTGTGCTGCAGGCTCAGCACCAGAGCAGATCTGTCCTGGTGAAGGTGATGGGCAGAGGGGGATCCCAGCAGGAAGCACAATTCCCTACAGCAAGTGGGGAACTTTTCCCATTCCTAAAGGCAGAGAATCCAAGGCATGCTCACAGCCAGAACTGCCACCAGCAGCCGGTCCCAGGGGTCGTGGTACCCCCCACTCTCACTCTTGCCTTTCCAGGAGACCTGGGAATGCAGGGAGAAATGTGGAAAAGTAAATAATCACCTACCAGAGAGTGCATTTCCTACACTCTGCTTTCCTCTCAGCCTTTCAGGCTCTGGTGCCCAAGCACTTCCTGAGTGCTCCAAAATAAAAATCAAACACCTCCATCCAAACCCTGGGGCTGCTCCTGCTTTCAAGCCACCCACTCCCAATTCACCCACTGCTCACTGAGGAACACATGGTTTTCCTTGGAATATCACAAAACCATGGGATGGGCTGGGTTGAAAGAGACCTCAAATCCCATCTCACTCCATCCCTGTTGCTTCAAACCCCAATGTCCAACCTGGCCTTGGGCACTGCCAGGGATCCAGGGGCAGCCACAGCTGCTCTGGGCACCCTGTGCCAGGGCCTGCCCACCCTCCCAGGGAGGAATTTCTTCCCAAAATCCAATCTAACCCTGCTCTCTGTCAGCTTGGAGCCATTCCCCGACCTTCTGTCACTCCATCCCTTAAAACTCCCTCTCCATCTTTCTTGTAGGTTCCCTCCACTTAGAGAAAGGAAATTTCATGGAAAACTTGCTGCTTTCCTTATTTTAAAACCAAACCACTTGGTATCATAGGAAAAAGGTGATTTTCCCCAAGCAGTTGTTGTTCTTCACGTGTTCAGTGGCTACAGAGGAAACACTGAAGACACCCACCCAACCCCAGCCATCTCCAAGGGCTCTGGAAAGGATCCCTGGAGCCTCCTTACCTTAATAAAACAGATCAGGCAGCCAATAAGGGGATAAATAGGAATGAAGATGGAGAAGACATAGTGCAGGATGGTGGTTACCAGGTAGTGGTCCAGGAAAAAGGACACTTCAGTGACAACTGTGCAGAGCAAGGCTGTCTGTACCAAAAAAAAAGGGGAAAAAGTCCATTTCCATCCACTTCAGACTCTCTAAGCATAAGTTAATTTATTTAAGGCACTTTTTTCTTAAAGCTTTTATCACTCAGGATATGGCAGTGAGTGAGACATTGGTAAAAGTTTCCCATTTCTTCTGCAGTAGAGACACACAGTTCAACAGAATAACTGGGATTTTTTTGCTGTGGCTTTGGAGATCACCAATCTTCCCACTTATCCCAGCTCCAGGCCAAGTCACTCACCACTGAAAATATAAATGACCAAAATTCCTTCGTGTTCTGGACTTTTTTGAAGGTGAAGGAGACCACGTAGGTGAAGAGCACGACTGAGGGGACGTAACCAATCAGGCAAAAAATCTGCAGAGACAGGAAAGGTTGCTCAGGAAAATGTGCAGCAGGAATTCTTTCACATAAGGATCAACTGGAATTACCTCAGTGTGATACAGAACTCTGCATTCATCTTTGTCACTTTATTTGAAGCATTTTGGTGCATAGAGAATGTATTATTAAAGACACAAATTAAAGAATGTGTGGAGAGGCAAAAACTCTCTCCTCTTCAGTTTCCTTTAAACTCTTTCCCATTTTTGTTTTTTTTGTAACACAGGCTCCCATAAATGCTGACCTCAAGGTTCTGGCAAATACTAAGAATTCCAGCATAGCATTTTTGTAGAAATTCAAACAAGGGTAGAAAACCAGCCCTGCAGCCACATCCCAAACCTGATTAACTCTGGAAAAGCAGCTGGGAAAAGCTGATTCCTCCCAATTCCAGCCAGGATCACAGGGAAGCCTGCTCTGAATATCAAAGCCATGAAGTCTTGTGTTCTCCTCCCCTCAGTCCCAGTTCCCTGCAGAGATGGGCTCTGCTCAAAGTCACTGTGCCCTTGTCATCAGCAGCACAGAGCAAACAGCAATTACCCAGCACAGCACAAAGCAGCTGAGACTGCAGGAAGGAAGGAGCATTTCCTGGGAAAATCCTGGTGATTCAGGAATCAACAAGGCTGGAAAAGAGCTTTGAGATGTGAATCCAACCTGTGACCTTCCTTGGAAAATCCTGGTGCTTTAGGAATCAACAAGGCTGGAAAAGAGCCTTGAGATGTGAGTCCAACCTGTGACCAAGCAGACCATGGCACCAAGGGCCATTCCTTAAATAACTGCAGGGACAGAGACTCCAGCACCTCCCTGGGCAGCCCCAACCACCCTTTCTGTGAAGAAATCCTTCCTGTGTCCAACCTAAACCTCCCCTGTCACTGCTTTATTTTATTCCAATCCTGAATGGAACTCCCAACTTGGAGCCATTTTCCCCATGAAAAATGTTCTTTGTGCCAGCTGCATTTTCCCTGGGTATCCATGGGGGAAAAATAATAAAAAAAAAAAGATCAGCTGAATCAAGTAAGGAAAAGGAAAGGCTTGTAGCAAAGGAGGTGACTCTGCTCTGCCCCCAGGCCAGGCTCACCACAGCCAGGAACTTGCCCACGTAGAAATAAACGCCGTAGTGGAAGGCGAAGAGGCTGCCGATCATCAGGATGAGGATGAAGAAGAACAGAGGCAGATCCACCACAGCCTGGCCAGTCCAGTAAGCTGAGGGATAGAGCCCTGCAATCTTCAGCTGGGTGTAAGCCTTGATCTGCAGCAGGGGGAGAGAGCACAGCGTTCATCAGGGGTTAATTAAAATGAGCGTGGTGTGAAGCCGCCCCTGTGTTATCCCTCATTGCCAAGCTCAGCTATGCACAGGAAAGCTTTTCCCAAATCTGCTCCACCCATGGCATTGTTTTAAACTCCTCTGTGCATCTTTTCCCAAATCCCAGGATTTTTAACTCCCTGTGCATCTCTGCACAGACAGCTGGGCCTTACCTTGTGGTTTTCTGCGTTGTCCATGGCAAAGTAGGGTGGCATCCCAGTGATGATGATCCCCAGTAGCACGGCTTCAAAATAGATCTCCAGCCTGAAAATTGTGTCTGGAAGATCCTGGGATAGAAATTAGATTTATTCAATGCCAGAATGTGACAAAAAAAAATGCTACATTAGGAGCTGGAACACGGCTGTGAGTGCTAAAATAAAAAGTCTGTGGATGTCGAGATCACCTGAGCTGCAGCAGGAAGAAAAACACCTGTGGAAGTTTGGGGAGTGTTTATATGAGGAATAAATAATAACTGAAGAACTTTCAGAGCATTTATCTCCTGCAGCAGGTCCTTTCCTCTCCTAAAAGCCCCTCCAGCTCTGCACAGGCCAAGAAGTGCAGGCAACCTCCAACAAACTCCTAATGAATGAATTCCCAGGATCGTGGGTTGGAGAGAACTGTATGGATCACCTCATTCCAACTCCTTCCACCAGACTGGGCTGCTCCAAGCCCCATCCAACCTTTAATTCCTGACACAACATCCTCTTCCCAAGCCCCTTTTTCTTCCCCTTCCACAACCTGCAGAGCAGAATGCCAGCACCCTTCACATCCTCCTAAACCCTGCAGACAGTCCCAAGCAGCTTTTCCCTTGGTTTGTGGGGTGTTCCTGCACTCCCCCTCCCACCCAGGGATGCTTTGCCCTCTCCCCAGTGCTCCAGGGTGATTTTTTGGGAGCTGCTCACCTGAATCAAGGGGTTGCTCCAGATCTGGATGCTCTCAGTCACGTTCAAACTGCCCAGGAGGAGGTTGCTGACAATATTCATCAAAACTGGCAGGGAATGCACCATGGTCCTGTTGAATACGATGTTGAAAACATAATTCTAGGAAGAAAAATATGTGCTGTATTAATCCTTCTGCCCTGAGAGAGCTCTCCTTAATTAAACCTGAACACTGGGATAAATCTTTGCATAATCAAGTGCTCTGCAGGAGGCTCTGGGCTGCTCAGGGTGCTTGTCACACACAGCCTAATTCAGGAAAACAGCCCTGCTCTCAGAGCAGGAACTCTTGGGAATAAATTCCCAGCATGTTTCAGGGAGCAGTGACGCTCTGACAAATGGCACTCCAGACAATTACAGCCTGGGAAACAAAACACACCAGGAGCTGCTCTGGGATCACCCTGCTAATGGGTTTAAAACCAGACAGGCAAAGATGTGCAGGGGCTGCACTGTCACACTGATGGAAGCACTGTCAGGGAATAAAAATGGGAACAAGAGCCAGAGCTGGCACATTGTGAAGCAGCTCCCTTGCTGGGGATTAAACATGATCCCAAAGTTCAGAGCTTCCTGTCACTGTGAACACGTACAGCCCAAGAAACTGATTTTTCTTTACACATGAGAACAGCATGGAATTATGCTTCTGTCAAACTGTAATTCAGTCAGTACAAATGAAAAAAAAAATCATTAAAAATTCCTCTGCCAGGTGTCCTGTGATGGAGAACGTTTCTCCTGACTTTCTGTGCCCTTGTGGGGAAGGAAAGGGGATGGAAATTTGATTGGCTTACTGTAATTATAATTATGGAAGAACATTTATTTTGCTAAGATTGCCACTCTGTCCTCTTTGCAGCCTCTTATATAAGCAACATTATATGATATTGTTTGATTGCAGTGACTCCAGAGCTGCTTTCCAGGTAAGAATTTCACCAGGCAGCCCCAGCTCTTGGGGCACAGCCCAGGTAGAGTGTGCCTTACCTGCCTGGACTCGAGGGCAAACACGTTCAGAGCTGCACTGTGAGGTGCCACTGAGACATAATCACTGTCATTGAACAGCTCCCAGAGGATGTTCATGCTCCCCAGAGAGTGCACAATGTCACTGAGATCCGTCTCTGGGGACACAAAACAACAAGGAATCATTTCAGCTGGAAAAGAGCTTCAGGATCATCAAATCCACCCCCTAAGCCATGTCCCTGAGTGCCACATCTCCCTGCCTTTTAAATCCCTCCTCATCACCAGCCTGGAGTATTTCACACAGAGTTATCCATGCACAGCTCAAACAGGGGCTGCTCTCCACTGCCTGGGTCCTGCTGGGCACTTTTAAAACATCCTCAGCTGGAACAAAAAGGAATTTTCCCAGATATTTTACAGCAGGGTGATTTATCTCAGTGTTTCTGGCCACTCCTTTCACCTGACTCATCTTCTGACACAGCAAGAACAAGGTCATGGAGATGGGAGGAGGATCCAAACCAAACCCCACGGCACAAGCTGACACTTTACCACCCCTGGGCATGGGGAAACTCCTCAGCTGGGTTAATTCCAAGGAAAAAGTCCATTCTCAACCCCCAAAACAGGGAGAAGGAGAGAAGTGAAGAGAGGAGCTGCTGCCTACCTGTGGAGTTCTGCAGCAGGAGCCGAGTCCTGTACTTGTGATAGTTCTCTCCAGGCTTCAGCAAGTACAAATCTGGGGAGAGTTTGATAGCAGCTACAGCGTTTTTGATGATGTGGTGTATGAAAAACAACAAAATCTGAACTACAAGGAAAATGAGGAAAAGCAACAACCTGAAAGAAATAAAAGTTTGGGGTTTGTTACAATGCAGTGAAAGCCAACCCAGTTTTATGTGCATGCTGTTAAATTTAAAAATTCCCTCGCCCTGCAAAAATGCATTTATTAACAGAAATTACAGCTCCACACTTGCTGGTTTTTATATGTAGCTATGGGGAGAAATGCAGGAGAGGATGTGCTTTCTCTGGTGCCCCTCAGGCAGGTTTGGGGACTGACAGAGCAAGGAGAAGCCCCAGGACTCACATAACTCTGACACATTTGTTCTCCCGTTTCAGGCTGAGGAAGTGCACTTTGGCTATGGTGGAAACCTGCTTCTTCCACAGGGCTGAGCTGCTCATGGCTGGGGCCCTGGCCTCTCCCAGCATCAGCAGGCTCTGCTCCATGTCATCCAGGGATTTGGTGTCCAGCTCCTCCTGTGCCTGCTGCGAGTGGAACACGCTGTAATCTGAAATAGGGCACAGAAATCCCCAGGGAATTGAGGCTGACACAGCTGGGCTGGGAATGGGAGAGGTGGAGCCAGGGGCCAGAGACTCCTTGCTCTTCCTACTGCAGAAGGCACCTTATCCACATCCCATCCCAATCCCCATCCCCATCCCATCCCAGCTGGGATGGCCCATCCCAATCCCAGTCCCAATCACAATCCCAGTCCCAAACCCGGATGGCATCCCATCCCCACCCCATCCCAATCCCAAACCCAATCCAATCCCATCCCATCCCAATCCTAATCCCAGTCTCAAACCCAATCCCATCCCAATCCCATCCCCACCCTCACTTTAACTCCAAGGTCAGTGACATGGATCCAGCCCAACCACACACATGGCAGATACTCAAAGCTGGGACAGCAGAAATAAAGGAGCATTTCCTTGGAAAACCCTGGTGTTTTAAATCACAGAATCAACCAGGCTGGAAAAGACCTTTGAGATCATTGAGTCCAGCCTGTGAGCAAGCAGACCATGGCACCAGGGCCACATCCATCCTTAAACACCTCCAGGGACAGGAGAACACCTCCAACACCTCCCTGGGCAGGCCCATCCACTCCCAATCACCCTTGGGATTTGATGATCCAAAATTTTGCCACCAAAAGGTGCAGATTGGCCCCAGTTTCATGCCCTTGGCCTGTGTGTGCACCTGTATTACCCAGCACCTGCAGATCCAGCTGTTAAATCCTCTCAAACCCACACAGAAACTCTGTGCAGCAGGGCAGTCAGTCTGATAAGGGAGTAATTTACATACCAATATACCATATGCACACTACAGAGTACATATATTTACTCTTACTAATAATTCTGGATCACACAGAAAGCTCTAGAACAATTAAAACAGCTCAAATCATTCAGAACTGACATCAAAAAAACAACTGACTCATTCTGGAGTAATATTAAGCAGTCCCAACTTTTCATTTGGACTGAAAGTTAATTTAAAGTGAGACAAGCTGAGCTGTTTCAGCCCTAAGTGCAGCTACTGTTCACACAAAGGGATGAAAATTAATTTTATCTTGAACATTTATAATTTCTTGAAAGCAAGCTCCATTAGGAAAATAAAGGGCATTTTAAAAGGCAAGTAAGCTGTAGAGCCAAGCAGTCAGATGTGAGCTCGTTGGATGAAAAATTAACAAGTAAAAAGCTTTTTCCCTGGATGCTCCCAGACTCACTCCCCTCCCAACTCACTGCCTTCTCCTGCTTTCCCTGCTGAATATTTCAACAGCCTGGAATGCTGTGAGAACCAAAGGATCCCCAGACCTGGAGCAGCACCCTGTGAGGGATGTTTCTCTGGTTCCTTCCTTCTGACAGTGCTAATTCCACACAAACTGAGAGCAAAGCAGAGCTGAGGGCAGCCAGGAACAGCCCTGCCCCTTCCCACCTGCTTGATCAATCTCTGCCTCCACTTCCAGCTTCAGGTAAACGTCCTCCAGCGTGGTCATGGACACACCATAGGTGATGACCCCCAGGTGGGAATGGGTGTCCAGGTCAGAGAACAAACCTGGGGACAGAGGCAGCTCTGAAACTCTGCTGCAGCACCTGCCAGGAACACTGCAGGCACATCACACACATCCTAACCCCTCCTGCCTGCTGGGACGTGGGAATGGCAAATCAATCAGAAGGCACAGCTTTGAAGGTGGGATAAGCTCCTTTCAGCAATAAATTTCAGCCTCTGTGGTCAGGAAATGTGGTTTTGCTGGAGTTGTGGTGCTTCTAAAAACTGTCTCAGCATCCTGAAGATCCTGGCCTCAAAGTTTCCCCAGGGCAGGTTCAAGGTGACTTCTCCTGGAAAAATCTCACCCAGCACAGCTCACCCTACCTGAATCCCTGCCCAGGCACAAGGGATGCTACAAATAAAACTGCTGACTCACTGTGTATCTGTAAAAATACATATTTTTATGTATAGTAAAAGCAATTCCCAGGTGTTTAAGGGCAGGTTAACCAGGCAGGAGATGCTGGACAGGGCACAGAGCCTGAAGACCAACGTGAGGTTCAGAGTGGGAGAACTTAACAGCACCTTGGGGTGAAAAATGTGACTGGGTTTTTGTCAATTCTGTGAAATAAGGACTTAAAAAAAAGGAGCTTCAGAGCCAAGGTGAGGCTGAAGGGAAATTCAAATGTACAAAACCGGGGAGCACTTGGATACTTGACAATACTCCTCAACCTTTCACAGTTTCTCCTGTCCCAGCTGACAAGGTGTGTTCCCAACCTTGGCTTCTCCCTGGAATAGTTTGGGGGAATTGATTCAGTCTCAGCCTGTTTGCAGAAGTGCAGCCAGTGGCAAAGCTCATAAATCATTAATTCCAATGCAACAGGGAAAAAAAACACATTTATGGATTATCAGCTGCATGTTCCCATCAATATTGGTCCTCCCTTGGCTTCCCACAGGGTGCAAAGGACTCGGGGTTTATCCCATTTATTTCTGGCAGGAGAGCTAGGAGCCCTGCCCAGGACTGCTCAGATAATTGCTGCCATCTAGTGAAATCCTCTCTGCTCCTCTCCACAGAATTTCCAGGCAGTGACATACTGCTCTTTGCAGTTCAAAACAAGAGTTTGTAGGGTTTTTGTAGGGTTTCTGTAGGGTTTTTGTAGGGTTTGGGACTTTCCTGCTTCCTGCTGCAGGCCAGCCCTGCTCTTTGGAACCCTCTGCAAGAGGATGGTGGTTCTGTAGGACCAGGGGATGCTCAGGTGAGGAAGAGTCTCCTCACCACAGAGGTATTTGCTGTTGGGTACCTGTAACCCTCACACCTCATTACAAGAGGTGACAAAACCCTCACTCACCTGAGAAAACCCTCCCTGACTCCCCACCAACCAAATAAAAAATAAAATAATGATTTTATATATATATATAATATAAATATAATTAAAATAAAAATAAATATAAACATAAAAACATAAAGGCAGAACTGACACTTTGCCAATAACATCAGGCTAAAGCTATGCTTAATCAACATCCCCTGCTGCAGTGACTGATCCCTGCAACACAAACCCCCCCAAATACCTGCAAACTTGTCCATGTCCCTGAGAGGGAGGGTGTAGACGAGCTGCTCATCATTCTCTTGGATCAGGCTGGCTGCAGGGATATGCTGCCTGATCAGAGAGGTGGTGGCCTCTGTGTTGCAATAGGCATCAATGTGCATGCTGGAAAAACACAGCAGGAATTGGGGACTGAAGCCTGGCTGCACCAGCACAGCCCCAAACATTCAGCTGGACCATTCCAGGGGATATTAAAGGATCTTTTGGAGGGCTGCTTTCTTAGAGATTTGCCTTGGGTTGCAATGCAGGATGTAACCAGCAGTGTGTGTTCTACTGCCAGCTGTTCAAACCATTTGGGGAGGTGTTTCTTTATCCCTGCCAGGACCCACCCTCCCCGCAGGGATCTCTGCTCTTCATTTATCCCTGCCAGGACCCACCCTCCCTGCAGGGATCTCTGCTGTTCAGGGGCCATCCAGGCTCACTGCAGGCCTGAGACAATTCCAGCATCCCATGGGAGAGGCTGCAGCCAGGGGAGGAGCCCAGCATTCCCAGCTGGATCCAAGCTGGGATCAGAAGAGCAGCACAGCCTGTGTGCCCTGCATTCCCAGAGGAGCCCAGAGCCATCCCAGCACCCCTGCACCTTCAGAGGAAAACTGCCCCCTCCTCCAGGATCATTGCTCCAACAGAGCCACCCCTGGCACTGCAGGAGGGCTGGGCTGGGCTGTGCCAACACCCTGACCTACAGGGGCTCAGCTCTGGGCTGACTCTGGCAGGGTTTTCTTGGTTTTGTTTGTTTGCTTTTTTGTACTACTACATTTTTATTTTTACTATTCCTAGTGAAGAACTGAACTTCCTATTCCTGTATCCCTGAGAGCCCCTAAATTTCAAGTATAATAATTCAGAGGGAGGGAGATTAAGTTCTCCATTCCAAGGGAAGCTCCAGCTTTCCCTGGCAGACACCTGTCTTTCCAAACCAAGACAAGATCCCAGCAGAAAGCAGCAAAAAGAGCTGCAGGATGGCACCCAGGAGGTACAAAAGTGGGCACAGAATTACCTCAGGCGGTAGCCAATGCCCCATTTGCTCTTGAGGAAAAGGGAAGAGCCGAGGCACTTCAGCATCCCCTGGGATATCACAGCCTTCCTATCTGGAAAGGAAAGGGAGGCAGGCCCCTCTGAGGCAGGGAAGGGACAATCTCCTCCCAGCTCCACTCAGGATTCCTCACAGATGGCATCCTGGGCTGGGGTGAGGCTGGGGGCAGCAGGGCTCACCAGCCAGGATGTCAGCCTCGTCCATGAAGTGTGTGCTGAACACCGTGACACGCTTGGCTTTCCTGTTCCTCAGCAGGTTCCAGACGATGTGGCGGGAGCAGGGATCCATCCCCGCCGTGGGCTCGTCCAGCAGCAAAACCTGGGGGCAAAACCAACAAGGGCTTCCCAAAATAACAGCCCCTGAGCTCGGGAATCCCTCCCCAGAACACCCAGAAGGGTTTGTTTGAAGCCTGCCAGTTATTCCTCTAAAATAGGAAACATCCCAGACTAAGGAGGCAGCTTTTGTCACTGTGCTTTGAATAAATCCGTCCCCTGTTGTGACAAATGGAAAGATCCTATAATGAATTAGTGCCACGGCCTGTTTTATTCTGGTTCCAACAGAATTATGTAGTGGGATCACAACTTAGCCATGGGTTCACTCTTTCTGCTGAGGGGTGGTTAAATGCACACACCTGCTTTTGAAACCCCCAGGAACTGCCACACACATCATTTTTAACCACAGATCTCAAAGCAGCCCTCGTCCTCACAGGCCAGAAATGACAGAGCTGTAACACAAAAGAGCTCTCTGGCTCTGTTCCTGCTCCCAGTTCCACCATGGCTTTGGAAGGAAAGCAATTTCATCCAGCAATTTCACTGCTGGGGATAAATGCTGCCTGCCAGAAATTACACACAAAACTTGTCACACTACTTATTTGCCAAAGAGATCAGATCCAAAGCTGCTGCCTCTACCTGAGCCTGCAGCACAAAGGTTGGGAGACAGAAATTATTGTAATTAAACCATAAAGGAAGAAAAAAAGGGGCTCAAAGGAACAATTTCTGCATTTTGCACATTAGTTGGTTTTGACAAGTGAGACCAAGCCCTCCATGGATCAGCAACACCAAGCTGAGAATAATTGCATCCCTCTCACCTTGGGGTTCCCAAGAACAGCAACTCCCACTGACAGCCTCCTCTTCTGCCCCCCACTCAGTTTTTTGGCTTGATTGTCCCTGATGGGCTGCATCTCCAAATCCAGCAACACCTTTTGCACCTTGAAAACGCAAGAAACACATTTTCTGTTTAAAAAAAAACCTACAAAATTTTTAAACCAGATTGTTAACAATTAACATTCAAATTAACTGCTGCTTGTTCCCACTGTGTTCTGTACCCAAACTGCACAACCTACACACAAAGTTTAACAGTGTCTATAATTGGACCTAAATGCCAGACTTAAAGCATTTCATGGGCATTTTAATCTTAGGAAAAAATAAAAGTTTATCCTTGTCTAAATATCCATCTGTACCTCTTTGCCCATTGTACCACGAAGCAATATTTCCCTGCAAAACAAAAACCCTGCAGGGGTATTCTGATTTAGAGGTTAAAAATGTCCATGTAAGAGAACCCCCGTGCCCAGGTGAGTTACCTCTTGTATCAAATCGTTCTGAGGGATGCCCTTGATGGCAGCAAAGATGGAGAGGTTCTCCTCCACAGTTAAAATGTCAAAGTGGATGTCGGACTGGGGGCACACCCCCGCGATCTGCCGCACCTCCAGCATCTCGTCGATCTCAGACACCTTGTGCCCATACACTGAGACAAACCCTAGGAGGAATTAACACAAAATCATGGAATGGCTTGGGTTGGAATGGGTGTTAAAGCTCATCTCATTCCAAACCCTTGCCACGGGCTGGAAACTCCCCAAAGGAAGGAGAGCAGTGAGAATCGATGCTCTCTCTTCAATCAGGAGAATTTTACAGCTCTGCGTGGACAGGAATTCCAAGTGGGCTCTTTCAGACTTCATCCAAAGAAATCCTGGTGCCTGCTGGACTAACCACACAGGTTCCCAGGGCTGGTTTTGGAGCAGGGCAGCCCCAGCCTGCACTCACCATCGGTGGGAGGGCAGAGCCCACAGAGGATGTTCATCAGCGTCGTCTTCCCGGTGCCGCTGTGGCCCAGCAGCGCCGTGATCTGCCCCTCGTAGATGTCAAAGGACAAATCTGCTCCCAGGGCACAGCAAGAGGAGGTGTCAGGGTGGGGTCCTGGCTCCCCCAGCCAGCCCCTGCCCCAGGCTCAGCCCAAGGGCTCACATCTGGGGGTGCATTCACACCCTGCCCCACGGGGACACCCCTTGGGGACGGTCCCACACCCACTGGGGTGGCCACATTCAAACCCAGCCAGGGAAAGGAGGTGACAGCATCAGGGAGGTGGGGCAGGGGAGATTCCACCACTGCATGGGCAGAGGAGGAACTGGGGGTGATGCCAGCAGGCTTTCCTTAGGGATGAAGGGCTCGTTTTTGGGGCGCTGTTGAGACACCAGACACACACAAGCACATCTGGAATTTGTGCTCCAGGGCCCCACTCCTCCAAAAAAAACCAAACCCAGCCTGAACTGGAACACAGAAGATCACCCAGCAACTCAGCTACTGCTCCTCTGCATCCCACCAGCAGCTAAAAAGCTGAAATGCTCTTACTTCTGAGAGCCTCCACGGTCTCCCCCTTTTTCCTGAATGTTTTCTGAACACAGCTGATTCTGAAAGAAGAAACGTCATGGCATGAACTATTTCAGCACCTTCACGTGGCACTTTGAGTCACCAACACCCAGCTACAACCACAACAAGCCAACCAGACCAAAGTGGCACCAAGATGTGTTAAAAACATATTGAAATAAATGAAGAGACAGGGCAGGTTCTCCCAAAGCTTTGCCCACCTCCATCCTGGCATCAGAAAGCTTTTCCTGGTCACCTTCTAAGGTATTTCCTGTGCTGATAAACCTAATTATTTCAAATCTGAGTCTCTTTCACATGGTGGAACAATGCACTAGAGGCTTCCCAAGTGAGGAAAGGGAACACCTACCCCCCAGCAGCTGCACAACAGGAAACTCCACACACATAAAAAAGAGGTGCTAGCAGAATGGACTCCAAAGATGTGATTCCTGACAGCTCTTGAGCAAAATCAGGTGAAAGAAAGCAGGTATTTTTCTTTTCAAGAGAGGTAAAAACCTTCCTTCCAGCCCTGTTGTTTTTCCAAACAGTTTTTTTCCAAACAAAATAACAGCCAGTTTATCTGGAGGCACCAAATCAAGGATGGATTTTGGAAGCCTCACCATCCTGAAAATGAGGATGGTGAGTGGATTATGGAGGGTGAGTAATAGGGAAGAGCATGAGTATGGAAGAAAATAAAACTTGGATATGGAAAGATGACAAGAGTGTGTGAAAATGCTGGAGTTGGTGGAGGGATGATGTGGAAAGAGTCCTGGGTGGATGAATAATGCAACAACAGCCACAGTGCTCTAATGGGAATATCAGGACCAAAACTGGACTCCTGAACCTGTGGCAGATGCCCCAAGAGATGTGGGTGGTGTGGGCAACACAAAACTCATGCTGGTCACTAAACTCAAATATTTGAGATTAGTGAAGCTAACCAGGAGTGAGGATGCAGAGTTCCCCATCTCCCACGAGGATACACCACAGGGAAATGATGGAAACAAGGGCTAAAAGGAAGACATTGAAAACAACAGCTCAGAAACCCCAAAAAGCACCTGACAGCACCTGACACAAAGCACAGCACGAAAGGTGACAGTGTGGACATTATTTCCCTGTTTTCTTTCACCCTCTTCTATGTGGCAGCTGGGTGTTTGCCCTAAACCAGGACACAGGAGAACACAGCCCACAGCAAACCCTCTCCCTAAACCCAGAGATTTATGAATGGATCCCTGAGGATGGGGATTTACTGGGTGGATCATTAGGTTGCAATACAAGATGTAAACAAAAGTTTGTATTTTATATCAGCTGTTAACCCATGTGTGGCAATGATCTTCATCCCTGCCAGGACCCACCCTCCCTGCAGGGATCTCTGCTGTTCATTTATCCCTGCCAGGACCCACCCTCCCTGCAGGGATCTCTGCTGTTCAGGGGCCATCCAGGCTCACTGCAGTTCTGAGACAATTCCAGCATCCCATGGGAGAGGCTGCAGCCAGGGGAGGAGCCCAGCATTCCCAGCTGGATCCAAGCTGGGATCACAAGAGCAGCACAGCCTGTGTGCCCTGCATTCCCAGAGGAGCCCAGAGCCATCCCAGCACCCCTGCACCTTCAGAGGAAAACTGCCCCCTCCTCCAGGATCATTGCTCCAACAGAGCCACCCCTGGCACTGCAGGAGGGCTGGGCTGGGCTGTGCCAACACCCTGACCTACAGGGGCTCAGCTCTGGGCTGACTCTGCCTGTGCCTGCTTGTGCTGCTGCACTTGTATCTGAATGTTCCTACTAAAGAACTGTGATTCCTATTCCCATATCTATGCCTGACAGCCCCTTAATTTCAATATTATGATAATTTGGAGGGAGTGGGTTTAAATTCCCCATTCCAAGTGAGGCTCCTCCCTCCCTTAGCAGACACCTGCCTTTCCAAACCAACACAGGAGGGCTCTTGCAATCCACGTGCCGTTTGAATCCAAGGAGTGCAGAGCCAAGGCTGATTTTCCACCTGCCCACTTTCCAGGTGAGCTGCTCACCCACGGGCAGGGCAGGGGCTGTACCTGATGGCTTCCTTGCCCTGGAATTCTGAAGGCACAGGCTCCACAATCTCACTGAAGCTCAGGCTGCCGTTGACGTTGCTCTCGTAGAGCTCCTTGTAGTTTTTCCTGTGCTTTGACCAAAACGAGGGTTTCATGAAGAAAAAGGGCGTGCGCCTCAGGCCAAACTCCCCTGGGGGACAGGACACAAGGAAACCCCTGAGCAGCCACCACAAATACCCCTCAGCTTTGGGATTTCAGCTCCTCCTGAGCTGCCACCACAAAGATCCCTCAGCTTTGGTATTTCAGCTGCTCCTGAGGCCAGCCCACACCTGCTCCTGAGGAATTCCGACAGCCAAATTTCCATTTAAGTCATGACTCCCCATCCCCACTGCTGGCAGGATTCACTTTTGCTGAGTATTTAAATAAATTTAAATAAATTAACAGATCTCCTGCTTTTCCAGAGAAATCCCCAGTGCTGAATGAGCAGTGATTTGAACTGAGAAAAAAGAGAGGGACTGGAGGTGAAGAGAGCTGAGGGGCTTAACCAGGCTTTCACCTCCAGATTTAACAGCTTCACTCTGTTCCAGGTTAAACTACTTCTGTCACAGGGAGAGATCTGCAAGAGGCAGAGCTGTCTTTGATTTCCAGCCCTCTAAGAGGAAATTGTGAAGGCTGAGGTTGTAGTTAACTCAGGAAGGAAGTTTCCCCTCGAAAAAGACGGGAAAATTAAGCTTTTTGAGGCCAGGCCAAAATCCCTCCTCACACCTCACAGTTTTAACAAAATACAAATTATTTCAGATGAAAGTGTGAAGTTCTCTGTGAAAACAGCATCAGCTCCTTTCTGCACAGAATTTAGGGGAGAGAAGCCCCTGGCCTGGGGGTTCAGGGTTTCAGGATGCTGCTCCCACAGCCCAGTTTTTGTCAGGAACTCACCTGGGATCACCTGGTCAAGGTAGACAGCTACAAGCAGGTAAAAGATGCTGTCCAGCACCAGCAGGACTAGAGAGATACAGAGTGGGTAAGGACCAGCATTGATGTTTGCAAATGTTGCCCCATCTTCATAATCCTCCAGATGCATCACCTGCAGGGAGAGGGGGCACACACCAGAAAGGCAAAACAGCACCGTGTAAAACTTGGCAAAAAAATCCCAAAAATAATGAGAAAGTGACTGAGATCACAATGGACATAAAGAATAACAGCTCTGGGGAATTATGAGAATTATGTATTTCTCATAACAGAATTACAGTGCTGGATATTAAAGTGCTATTAAAAAAAAAAACACATTTTCCCCACCATCCTGAGCTTATTAAAAATAAAATATCCATTTAAAATCCCCATCAAGGGCTGTTTTCCAATGATCCATGGCTGCTGCTGGAGGAGGAGGTGGGGATTTACCTGGGCAACACCAATCAAGAAGCTGCACTGACACAAAGGGCTGAGGATCCACACGAAGGATTTGGGGAAATCCTCCAGCAGGACAATGTTGAGGCCCACAAAGCCAAAAACCAGAGTTGCCAGGAACTCCACTATCCCCACGTGCTTGGACTTCTTAAACAGAGGTGTCAGCATCAGGGCAAAGAAAACCTGAGGGCAGAGGGAAATAAACACAGGAAGGTACTGTGGTAATAATGATATTAATAATAATAATAAAAATAATAGAGAAATTGTGTAGAAAAACTAAGGGAAAATACCATAGCTGCCTCTGACAATCATATAATTTTCCTGGCATAGTCATTACAGCATTCACCCACACAGAATTATGGAATCATTTTCAGCTGGAAAAGCCCTTCAACATCGAGTCCAACTCATGAACTCAGACTGGCTGCATAAACTGGATACATAAATACATTTATAATGTATTTTTTTATAATTCTCTGACAGGTTATTATTGTTTTAGCATTAAATTCTGCAGTAACAGGAAATGTTCTGAAGAGGACTGCAGAATGGTTCTGTGGAGGGGTTAGATCTCAAAACCTGATGATTCTAAACTCAGACATTTCAGGAGGGAAAAGCATTTTCCATGGTGATGAGTGACACCTCTAAAACATCCTAAAAACAGGAGAAAACCCAAGGAAGGGATGGGACAGCTCAGATTCCCAGCACTGCTCAAACAACATTTACCCCAAACATTTTGTCAGAGGGAACAAGACCAGGTGGGAAGGGAATAAAAGCATCAAAGCCCCTGGGATGGGATGGGGATGGGGATGGGATTGGATGGGGATGGGATTGCTGAGCAGCTCAGGGCCAGGAATACTCACTGAGGAGACTCCATAGAGGAAGAAGAGGAGGAAGATGACCAAGGCACTGCTCTGGGGGAAGAGGGACGAGGCTGTGGCAATCACTGCCATCAGGATGGACATGACAAAAATCAGGCTCACATAGAGCAGCACCCAGGACAGCCTGGGGAGAGAAAGGGGAAAAAACAGGAATATGGATGAATCCTCAGCCACACCAACAGCAAAACCCACCACTCTCTAATATCCCAGCTGCACCAAAGGCCAAGCATGCAGCAAAACCCAAATAAAAGCTGTTGTGAACAGCCCTTCCCCAGATCCTTGCTGGCTGCCTCAGAGTTTATTCCCAGCACTTCTCAGGATGGTGAAGATGGATAAATCCATCAAAATGATATTTTTGTCCCTGATTTCAGCAATGGATGGGAAAGAGAAGGAAGAGGAGCTGAGGAAGAGGCAGGTGTGGGGCTGGGCTGTGGATTCAAAGTAATTTTGAAGGATGAAAAACATAAAAGAGTCAAAGATCCCAAACTAAAAGAAAAAAAAATGTAACAGAGAAATAAGACTTATTTTGGAGAAATAAGTTCTTGTTGTGTGAGAGGTGTGCAGGAAAGTGTAGAGCAAAAAAAAAAAAAAAAAANAAAAAAAGAAAAAAGAGAAAAAACCCCCCACAAAAATGGAAAAACAAACAAAAGGGAAGGAAACCAAAACCCCAAACAAATGAGAAAAAACCATACAAATGGGGAAAAATCCAAACAAACAAACAAAAGCCAAAAAATGAGACAATAGCATACAAATGAAAAAGAAACCTCAAACAAACAAAATAAATGGTTTTCCTTGGCACACAGTGAGACCCAGGGCAGCTAAAGATGCACAATCAGGTGATTCACCAATATTTTTTGCATAATTAATTCCCTGGTATAAGCAAAAGAGGGTAACAGAGTCGCAGGTTTCAATAATTCAAGAAATTCTGTTTAAAATTTAATAGAGGGTGCTGGGCAGGGTAATAAAATCCTGCTCTGTTGAAAAGCAGAGCTGTGAGTGAGTCTGGAAGCAACTCTGACCTCAGCAAACAGGGCTGGTTTGTGTCCAGGTAGCAAAAAATGACACATTTCCTCTGAAAAAACTAAAAAAAATTATCATTCCAACCAGCCCAGGTGGCTGTTCCAGTGCAGATGTGAAAACCCTGCCACAAAGGGCAAAGCAAAACCTGTTTTTATCTCCTCAGCTCTCAATGATTTCAAATTAACACATCATTTGGGAGAAAAAGAAAAATATTCTATTGCCCAGGCCAATTTTCATCAAACCTGTTGCTGAGACTGCTCTGGCACGTTCAAATTATAGAGTTGGATTAATCTGATTATGTGCCAGGCTGCAGGTTACCTGTTGAGCTCCTAGGAAAGGAGGTAGTCAGCCAGAAATATTTAAAAACCTCCATAAAACCTGACACATGATGAGGTTTAATCCCTCTAAGTCTGGTGTAACTTTACATGAATAAATGCAGCAGGGTTACTTGTTAAAAATACATATTTT
This sequence comes from Aegithalos caudatus, assembly GCA_013389925.1. NCBI lineage: Eukaryota > Metazoa > Chordata > Aves > Passeriformes > Aegithalidae > Aegithalos > Aegithalos caudatus. Next base: position 3,601 of record WEIU01002538.1, on the reverse strand, counting down.
CGTGGTACTGCAAGTGTTTGATTGTACAGAATATCTCAGTTTTTGGTTGTTTTCAGTTGAGGACTGAAATTAATTCAAGAACTGGAGGGTGGCATAGAAGAGGTTAACTAGGAATATTTTTTAATATTTCTTTACATATTTTTTTTTTATTATTATTATTTTCTTTCACCAAACACTCACATACCAGAAGGCAGTGTCATGGAGTCCTAAAATCTTCAAGAACTCCTTCAGCTTCCTCTCCTTTTCTGCCACGATGTGAATTGCCAAGTAATACCCAAAGGGGGAGAAAGCAATCACCAGGTAAATTAAAATGATTGCACGAGGGAAATTATCAATTTCCACCACTGCAGCCTCTCCCATGACCATGGCTCTGGTCAGATCCAGCTGTTGCCACACAGAATGATTTGTCTTCAGCTGGAAGGAAGAGGAGGAAGAGTTATTTTGACTTTTTTTCCTGATTTTTCAGCTCCATCCCAACCACAGTCTCCACCCCCACTGGCCAAAACCTTCCTGACCTCAAATCCCAGCCCAAAAACTAGGACACTGGAAAACACCTGAAAGCCTGGGGATGAAATTAGGAAATGTGGGATTTCTGTCACTTAAAAAGATGGAATTTGCTGGCACCAAGAGCAGGGTGAGGGGAGGGAAATTGGGAAAAAATTCAATTTAACTGAGCGATAGTGACACCAAAATAAGGTCAATTCCTGTCTGGAATGTCACTTGTGTTCTGAGGAGGGTTGTGCTGGATGTTCAGGATCACTGGGATGCAAATGGGAGACAAAAATCCTCATAATCCAACCCTACAGGATTGGGGAAACCCTGGATAAAACAATCCTGAACAAAGCACTCCCCTTTTTTTATCAGATCCCAGCTGGGATCTGACACAGCATCTCCCAGGATCAACAGGCAGATAAAGGAACCTGGGCAGCCCCTGGATGTGCCCTTCCTCAGGGTGAGGGTGGGATTTTCTGGGATTTTCCCAGTGGTACCTGGACAAACAGTCCTGGATAAAACCCAGCCAAACCCACCCCAAAACTGCTGCCTTCCCATCAGATCCCAGCTGGGATCTGACACAGCAGCTCCCAGGATTAACAGAGAGCAGCAGTAAATCAGCCAGAGCCTAGGCAGCCCCTGGATGTGCCCTTCCTCGGGCTGAGGGTGGGATTTTATGAGGTTTTCTGGGATTTTCTGGGATTTTCCTGGTACCTGGACAAAATAACCCAAACCCACTCTAAAGCTGCTGCCTTCCCATCAGATCCCAGCTGGGATCTGACACAGCAGCTCCCAGGATTAACAGCCAAATTAAGCAGGCCTGGATCTGCCCTTGGGCTGAGGGTGGGATTTCATGGGGTTTTGGGATTTCCTGGGATTTCCTGGGGTTTTGGGGCTCTCCTGGGCTGTCCCACCTGGATGATGGCAGCGTCGATGCAGGCCTGCAGTGCTGTGAACCCCGAGCTCCAGTAGGTCACTGACTCGCAGCTCTTCTGCAGGTTGGAGCATGTGGCTGCAGGGAAAACAGGGAATAATCAGCTTCAGGATGCCTTCCAAGCCAAGCCATTCCATAATTCCACATTAAAATCCCAAAAAACAGAGTTACAGCCACCCTGCTCCTTGACAACACCGCCAACAACCCCCACAAACCAATACACATAAGGCCAAAAAAAAAAAAAAATCCCAAAAAATATAAATATGGGATGAATTTCCAGCTCATTCCCTTGCAGCTTTACCTCTGGATTCCATGTAGATGGAGGACATGGCCAGGGAGTCGTGGAACCTCAGCTGGTAGGACATGGAGTCCTTGAACACCACCCCCACGAAGTTGGAGGGTTTGAGGAAACTCGCCTCTTCCAGCTCCTCCTCACTCAAATACTCCTCAGTGATCAGCCCTGGGAGGTTAATAATCTTTTATTCATTAAAATAAATGATTCATCTTTAATTTATCTTAAACAGCCCGGGATAAAAACGTGCAACGCTTCAAAGAGGGGTCATAAGAAGTCATGGAGGGTTTATTGGGGTTTGGAGACCCTTCCTACCCAAAGCCTGCCTGATTCTTTGAGATAAATATTGAATTTTTGTCACAGGGAGAGGAATATTCTGGTGAACTGGCACTGCAGGAGTGCAGCTCAGCAGCAGGACAAGGAATCCAAATTTATCCCAGGATTTTTCCCTTTTTCTCCCTATTTTTTTGCTGCTCCCACAGATTCTGTGCCCCAAATCCTTGCTGGTTGCCTCAGAGTTTATTCCCAGCATTTCTCAGGATGGTGAAGATGGATAAATCCATCAAAATGATATTTTTGTCCCTGATTTCAGCAGTGGATGGGAAAGAGAAGGAACAGGAGCTGAGGAAGAGGCAGGTGTGGGGCTGGGCTGTGGATTCAAAGTAATTTTGAAGGATGAAAAACATAAAAGAAAAGAATCAAAGACCCCAAACTGAAAAAAGAAACAGGGAAGGTTTGGAGAAATAAGTTCTTGTTGTGTGAGAGGTGTGCAGGAAAGTGTCAGAGGAAAAAAAGAAATAAAAAGAGAAAAAAAACCAGGAAAAACCCATACAAATGGGGAAAAAAACACCAAACAAAAGTGAAGGAACCCAAACAAAAGGGGAAAAACCCCAAACAAATGAGAAAAAACCCCATACAAATGAGAAAGAAACCTCAAACAAACAAACAAAAAATAAACAGAAAATCAGGCAAAACAAGGATAAAACCCAAACAAACGGAAAAACCCCAATAAGTGGCAAAAAACCAAACAAATATGCAAAAAACAAGAAAAAAAAAAAACAGCAAAAACCAAAGAGGGGAAAAAAACCAAACACAGAAAAAAACCAAAAAAACCCCAAACAAACATTAAAAAATGAAGGGAAAAAAAAAGGACAACTGTTTTCAAAAGAAGAGGTGCCAAAGTGTTAATGAGCATCAGCAATTGAAATAAATTTAAAATGCTGTGTTGATAGTGACACCAGGATAGAAACCAACCAAAAAATCCCCTGCCAGCCAAAGAAAACAACCAAAATAATTCAAATAGCCCCAGGATGGCACAGGAGAGGCATCAAGCAGCCCCAGAGCTGCTTTTTATTCTTGTAGCTGCCCCAGGAATGGGAATCAATCTGAAATGGCAGTGCCCGATATTTTATGCCAGAAAAAAAAAACCAAACCAGCAAAAAAAAATACAAACCCAAAGCAACAAACCCTCCAAACCCAAGGAAAAAAAACTAAAATCAACAAAAAGTCACCAAAAACAACAAGAAAACCCCCTAAAACCAACAAAAAAACCACCAAAAGCAACCAAAACCCACTAAAACCAGCCAAAAAGACCCCAAGAGCCACAAAAAAATCCCCAACACCTTCACATTCCCTCTGGAAAATAAACAGATTTTTTTACAGATATAATAAACAGATCACAGCACCACTGAGCTCCCCCTTCAAACACAGGTTACACCATGAGATATGAGTGGAAAAATAAAGGATTTAAGGTGTGAATGCCATCCCCAAAGTTATCAAAAGCCACTTTCCTCATGATTTCCTGAGCCATGGGTGTGAATAGCTCAAAACCAGCAAAAAAACCCCAAAAAAACTAACCCCAAAACCCCCAAACCAGCAAAAAA
>WEIU01002537.1:11977-22253 GCA_013389925.1 Aegithalos caudatus | reverse complement strand
GGGGTATGCATGTGTATCCACAGATACTGGGGTACGCTGGGTACCTTCAAAGTGCGTCCGTCCTGACCTGCGACCACAGAGACAGAAACCGGCCAACAGGCAAGGTGGAGACCGCGCCCAACTTGAAAGACATCAAGTGGATGAACTGCCAAGTGATGACTCAGATGCAGATGATGCCAGTGGTCACTCCGATGGTCCCTCCACGAACCAGCATTGAAAAATGTTCATTTTTCTTTTTCCTTTTTTCTTTTTTTAAAGCAGAAAAGGGTGAGATGTCACCCCCATTTTTACAGCCTTCTGAGCGTGTCTAAAATCTTCTGATTTTTTTGAGGTTCTTTTTGTATGTTTATATGTTGGAGTGGAGTCCTTTCAAGGACTCTGTAGGAAAACAATCTATGCTTACATTCCTTTCTCAAGGAGAAACATTTGATGGACTTTTGTTCCCACCAGTGTGGGTGGAGAGGTGGTAACTTCTCCATCCAATCCAGGGGTAATCCCTGGAAAACTATAAAACCCCAGTTGTAAAATAAACTCTCTTTTTCCTGCCTTCGAGCTCACTGGGTTCTGTGCCTTCATTTCTGCGTCATATCGTGACATATTACCATGAATCATTGATGCTGACTTCAAAGGGGAAATTAAGTTAATGGCTTGGACACCTTATCTTTCTATACAGTGCCACAGGGAAGCTGATTGGCACAATTAATACTGCTGCCAGCAATTCCCTGTTCAGCACCGATCTTATAACCACCATGAAATGCAGGAGGATTTGGGAGCACAGGCAACCTGCAAATATTTTGGTTTAAAATCATAGGCGTACAACAACCATTACTCACTTTTCAAATAGAATCTAAGTCTTTTACAGGTTTAGTCAACACCGGCACAGATGTTTCACATATCCCAAAAGGAGTGGCCCCTCAAGTGGCTTCTAGCACCTTCAAGTGTGATTGTAGCAGGCGTCGGTCGACAGCAAATTCCCTTGCAGTCTACAAAAGAACTGAAGATCATTGGACTGGATGGCAAGACAGCCACCTTGTGGCCGTATGTACTCCCGATCCCTGGCACTTTGTTGGGGAAAGTAAGCCAGTTTGTATAAATCAGTGGCCTTTGAAAAGCAAGCAGCTTCATCAAGCCTGAGTCCTTGTACAACAACAATTATGTTTGGGTCACATAGTCTCTTCCACCCGCCCATGGAATACACCTATTGCGGCTATTCCTAAAAAATTGGAAAAGGGGAAGCTTTTACAGGATTTCAGGGCGGTCAGTGCAGTCATGTCATCTATGGGGGCGTTACAACTAGGAACACCTAACCCCACGATGATCCCAGAACACTGGAAATTAGTAATAAATTATGTAAAAGACTACTTTTTCACCATTCCTTTACATCTTGACAATGCATCTAAATTTGCCTTTTCTTTACCATCTGTCAATCATGAAACCCCCATGGGATGATACCACTGGGTTGTGCTACCTCAGGGTACGAAAAACAGTCCTACTATCTGTCAATTCATTGTTCACTCAGCGATACAACCAGTACGGCAAAAATAGCCGTCTGTTTTGACATATCACTACATGGAAGATATTTTAATTGCTTATTTTAATTATGTCTGACACCCTCATTGTTACATGATTGCCTTGCTGCTTTAAAGTTAACGCTGGCCAGCAGAGGCTTGTGCACAGCCACAGAAAAATCCAAACAGAACCTCCTTGGAAATACTTGGGGTTTAAATCATTAGAAACAACAGTCACCCCACAACTAGTAATCTTAAAAATCGACACCCACACATTCAAAGATTTGCAAAAGCTATTAGGCACTTTTAATTGGATTTACCCTTTATTGGGAATCACCACAGAAGTATTATCCCCACTATTCCAATTGTTTAAAGTGAGCCCCAGACCTCTTTTTCCCTTGGCTAATGGTGATCCAAGAGATGGGACTGATTGCTCAGATGCAAAAAGTTGGTTTATTTATCACAAAGCTTCAGCATATGTACCTTTTCAGCTGTTTCTAAAAATAGCTGCTCACTTAAGCAATAATAACTATAGCAACCATATCACATGTTTCTTAATAACATTGCTTAACTATAGGCAAGCACAGACCCGTACAAGCATGTATGGACTTACATAAGCTAATCATACTCAGCATACCATTATGTTATGCTTCTTTCTTCAAGGTACAGCCTGCCACAGGCGCGCTACCTTCCAAGGCTTATGGCCTACCAAAGCTAACATGTCCACTTCTGCTATGAGCTGAGCAGCACTCTCAGTCCTGCTCTCTAGCTGCATCTCTACATAGGCAGTTGACAAATGCTGCCCAAAAGGCTTTAGAGACTGTAAGTGATAAAATCAATAAGTCCTTTGCCACACGTTGAAATGCAGATTTGCCTTTGCAGCTGTTCTTGACTTTCCAATCTTTCCAACCCTATGCTCTTATTGGTCAATGTGATACACAGGAACATCATCTCTGGCTATTAGAATGGATTTTTTTCTGCCACACACTTTCACAAAAACTATAATCGCTTGATTTGAGATGCTTATTTGACTGCTGTCAATGGGACGACTCCAGTGTCAGAGCCTAACAGGATATGATCCAACAGTAATACATCTCCCTATTACAGCAGCAGAATTAGAGAATCTTTTCAGGGATTCACTGTAATTTCAAATTACCTTTGCAGACTATAATGGACAATTTATTCACACCTTGGCATGCCCTGTTACAATCCTTCAAAGAACTTCTCTTCCAACCTTGGCGAATACAAAGATGTCTATCCTTGATGCAAAGACTATTTTCACTGATGGATCAGGAAAGACACACAAAGCTGTGACCCTGTGGAAAAATGATACCAGAGTGGGAGCATTCCATAACGTTTCAACCCAGATCTACACAATGGATCAAACTGGCGGTTGTGGTAGAAACATTTTGCCTGTTTTCACAGGAAATTGTTAACATTGTTTGTAATTCTCTTTATGTTACAGGAATTGTCAAGAGAACTGAGCACTCGTTCCTGAAGGAAGTATCTAGCAAAGATCTTTCTGTGCTATTAATCACTTTGTATAACCTTTTACTTCACAGGTCTCATGAATATTACATCCTGCACCTTAGGTCACACATCACTCTGCCTGGACCTAAAATGGAAGGAAATTCGAGAGCAGATGCTCTTGCCATGACATTCACTATGCCACAGAAGTTAGGACAGGCAAAACTTTCTCATGATTTCTATCATCAAAATGCCCGAGCACTATAGCCAAGCAATTCAGTTTAAATTTTCCACAATCATGAAATGTAGTGAATACTTGCTCACACTGTCAACAGACTCTTTGCCACAAATGTTAGGTACAAACCCCCGAAGGTTGAAACCTAATGACATTTGGCAAATGTGTTACCCACGTATCAAGTTTGAGGATTTTAAATATGTGCATGTTTCCATTGATACCTTTTCAGGTTTCACAGTAGCAACAGCTCACAAAGGTGAGAAATCGAGAGATGCCACCCAGCATTAGCTATGTGCTTTTGCTACAATGGGAGTTCTTCAACAAATAAAAACAGATAATGCACCTGCATTTGCATCTCATAAAACACAAGAATTCTTCCACACTTGGGGTATTAAACATGTTACAGGTATTGCCTATTCTCCAACAGACCAAGCCACAGTGGAAAGGGCACATTATACATTGAAAAACATGCTACAGAATCAAATAAGGGGGAATCCAGTGGGTGTGCTCCCTCAAGAGCAGCTTGACAAAGCAAGCTATATTTAAAAAATTTCCACTAGAGATGACCTAACAGCACATCAGTGACACCTAGGTCAGACCACTGATGGAGAAGCTTACCCAGAAGTTGCATACAAAGAGGTACACAGTGGTCAGTGGAAAGGTCCAGTTCCACTATTATCTTGGGGGAGAGGTTATGGATGTTTCTTTGCCCACAGAACAATACTGACACCAAGTGAGATATATCAAACCTAGCCAAGGATGACAGCAATCAATCTTGTCATCTTTCTTCTGCTATACTGCCATCAAATGGCAGAAGGAGGAATCTATTGGGCACACATACTTCGGCCACCAATTTTTCGCCCTCTGACCTATTGGGATCCAGACCTTTCCCTCAGCAACAATGGAACAGAATGGTGTCCTGGTTTAGGGTAAATTTTGGGAAGAAACCTCTGAATGGGGTCTCTTTAGAAAGAAAATTTAAGCGACCCTTTCTTCAACTGGTTTGGTAAAACATTTTCTTAGAGAAAAGTGGAAAAAAATCTGTTTAACAAGTAAAGTGTTCACAAGCATAAAAAGTGAATAATATTAAACAATAACACTTCTCGACATTCTGAAGAGAGATTGCAAAATTGAGAAAGTCCTTGCCATGGGTTGTAGCTCAGCTTTCCCAGTCTCTTACCAGTACCTCCAGCATTGGAAAATGCCTGTCCAAACTGCCACCCCCAATGAACAATCACCCCCCAAATCCTAACCCCCTTGCTTCACAGTTTGGTTCCTCCCTCTGGGCAGGGCATCTCACAATGGGATGAATGTTTTGGTTTTGCACGGCCTGGTTTTTGGTGGTGGGGGGGCCATGGAGATGGCTTCAGTGAGAAGCTGCTATAAGCTTCCACCATGTCCAGCAGATCCAATCCCTGGTGGCTTTGAAGATGGACATGCTGCTGGTCAAAGCTGGGCCAGTTAAAGAGGTTGGTAACATCTCTGTGATAGCATATTTAAGAAGAAAACCAAAACAAAGGCACACAGGTTTGTGTTGCAGAAGATGAACATGTAACAGGAAATTCTTACAGATATGAATGCTTAGCAGAAGGTTCACTAGAAATGAAAGCAAGTTTTGATATAGAAGAATAAAAAATGTTTAAGTTAAGGATTGCTGAGTTAGTTGGACAAAGGTTGAGTTGGAAAGAAACTTTATGGCTAAGAACAAAGGATAAGTCATCTACAAACAAAAACATGTTTTTACCAAGTAAAGAGAAAAAGCATAGGCAAACAAAAACATGTGTTTACCAAGTAGAAAAAAGGTCTAAGAACTTTCCACTGCAAGAAAACAGAAAAACAACTTAAAGCTTAAAATGTAACATACTAACTCAGTGTGATTGGATAGCACTAACCATATTATGGTTAGGTTAGTGGTTGTGATAGGCTATAGGTGAATGTAAAGGTATTGATCGGTTATTATGTATTAAGATGCTCAGTAAAGAAAGTATATAATGCATTGTAACCAGAACTAAAGTGGCTTCAGGCTTGCCTAATAAGCTGTAAGCTGACAGCTTTTAGGTTTTGGCTCTGTCACCCATGACCCAGGACTGCTGTAACATTGTCTATGCAATAAACAGCATTTTCTGAAGAGCCTGCCTGTTGTCCCAACATCCTTTGTCAACACTATCTTCTACAGGCTTTTTTCCACTAGTCAGAGAAGAGGAGGTGGTGAGAACATGTGAGGGAAACAATTACGTAGACACCAAGGTAAGTGGAGAAGGAGGGGGAGGAGGTGCTTCAGGTGCTGGAGCCAATATTCGTCTGCAGGCCATCATGAAGACCATGGTGAAGCAGGTTGTCCCCCTGCAGCACATGGGATTCAGGGGAATGCAGTGATCTACCTGCAGCCCATGTGGGAGGTGCCTACGCTGGAGTGGGTAAATGTCTGGAGTACACTGTGATCCAGTGGAAGACCCGGTGGAGAGAGGAGGCTGCTGCTTCCAAGCTGGAGGAGCCTGTCTTTGAAGGACTGCATCCCATGGAAGAGTGACCCCCACTGCAGCAATTTTGGGAGGAATGTTTGCCTGTGGGAGGGACTCACATTGCAGCAGTTTTGGGAGAACTGCTGCTCATGAGATTGGAGCCCCGCTGGAGAAGTTCACAGAGAACTGTCTCCCATGGAAGGGACCCCACGGTCTCATATAGGAAGGACTCCTCTCCCTGAGCAGCAGAAGAAAGGTCTTGGGTGACAAACTGACAAAAACACACACATCCTGTCTCTGTGCACTGTCAATGGGAAGGAGGGAGGGGTTGGGGAAAGAAAAGGTGTTTTTAAGGACTTATTTTACTCCTCATCCTCCTCTCTGTTAGCAATAAATTCACTTTGTACCTCTAAGCTGAGACTGTTTTTTCCTTGGAGCGTTTTTCTTCCAGTCCTTCACTCAACTCATGAAGCCTTCGTTAATTTTTTTTCTCTCCTCTGCCCAGCTGTGGCACGGGAGGGTGAGCAAGTGGCTTTTCTGGGAGCCTGATGTTCCCAGTGTCAAACCATGACAGATGATATAATTTTATGACATGCTGTGATACCCTGATGGCCCATTAGCGGAGATAGCCCTTCTGAGGGAGTTATCTGGGCTGAGTCATGGAGAAGATAAAGAACGCTGCCCCACCTATTTTAACATCTTATTAAGATGGTAATAGAATACATACTTTTGGTTACATCTTACACTGCAACCTAAGACAGACAGTAACCCTTACAAGCTAAGTGGAGAGGACGGTTCCAAGTCCTGACTACCCTCACTGCAGCCAGAGGTGCTGGCAGAGAACCCTAATTCACTGCTCCAGAGTAAAGAACACCTCTGCTCCTGGAACAACTGGAAAACAGACTCATACAAATCAGGCTGATGAGATTTAAGTTGTTCTTTTTGTGCCTGTTATCTGCACAGTTGGTAACCATGTGTCAGATTTGGTCCCAAAATTTACATGTGACTTTAGCCCAAAATATATCCAAAGCTCTTCATGAGAATAACTTGTCAGGACAGTACTGAATATGCTAAAATGAGGCCTGGTAGGTTTTGCCCCCAGATAAATATTGGGCCTGTGCCCTTGGGACTCTAATTCCAAACTGTTGGAGGTTAGATATTGTTTCCTTTGTGTTGGATTTTTTTCTGTTAGGTTCTTAGGAAGCTAATTGCTGGGTACTTAACCAAAACAAGCACGAGTTTTGGAACTGATATTTTCTGATAATGGGCCATTAACACTCACCAATGACCTGACACATTGGTGAGATGCTCCGCCCAGCTGGGAGGGACCCAAGCATCCCTACCTAGATAAAAAGGGGAGACATAAGAACAGCAGGACCTTCCTGTTGTCCACTGGATTCCCAGAGGAAGACTGGACCCATCCCGTCACCACTGGACTTTCTTCAGGACCATCTCTACTCCACAGAATTGCATCTGTTACTCCAGAAGGATTCATCTGGACTGCTTCTAACACCCTGACCGACAGGGTGTCAGGTCATGTTATTCTGGGGTTTTTGTTTGTTTGTACTTGCATGTTTATTTTATTTTCTGTACTATTATATTTGTATTTTTAATATTCCTATTAAAAGGCTGTTATTCCTATTCCCAAAACTTTGCCTGAGAGCCCCTAATTGCAAAATTATAATAATTTGAGGGAGGGGTTTACATTCTATATTCAAAGGGAACTTCCAGCTTTTGCTGGCAGATACCTGTCCTTTCAAAACCAGGACACAAACATAAAAATATGTGATCATATTGAGGATCCAAGTGGAAGGATGAGGTGAATCAAAAGGATCCATTAGTCCCCTCATTAAGTGTCCCACACTTTTCCATAGTGTAATCAGAGCTCTCATTCGCTCTTTGGGAGTAATTTAACTGGAGAGAGCAATTGTTAACATCTCAGCCATCACTGAACATACTGAAAAGCAAACTCTACATGCAATTTTGCCCTCACAAGAAGTCCATGATTTGTCTGGTATAGTTTTACAAAATTGAATGGCTCTCAATTTCCTACTACCTGCAAAATCATTAACAGTAGTTGTTTTTCTTATATAGATCAGAGTGAAAGAATTAATAAGGATTTGGTTGAAATTTGAAAATAAAGTCAAAATCTACATCAGCTAGCTTTCAAAAGACTCATTGAACTTTGACTATATCCTCCATACACTTGCTTCATGGTTACCAAACTGGGCCTGGATGAAAGGAACTGTTTATACTACTTATATCTGTAGTTAGTCTTTGCATAATAGTTGGCTGTATGATGCGATGCTGTGGTTAAATGTAGAGACTAGACAAGGTAGTCTTGTTAGTCTCTAAAAGGGGGGGGAAATTATGCCAGAATGATTTCTGCTTTTATATTTCCTTCATATATAGTTGTAGCTCTGTAGGTTATTGTTTTATAGTTATGTAGTTCTTAGCTAGCCCCAGTACTTTTTCCTACCCTGATAGGCAGAAAGACAAAAACACATTCCAGAGGCTCCAAACCCTGGGGGTCCTATCTTGGTTCTTCCTGGGAGCCAAGGTTGAAACCAGCTCTTCAAGACACATTTTCATAAACCAAGTTTAGTTCCTATCTAAGGGGGGGTGGGGGGGATTCAGAAAGGGTTGAACTGGGGGGGAATTACCTTACCACTTATACTTCTAATTGGGGATTCTTGCCAATTATGCTAATTTGCTGAACTTATAAAACTATATTCACCCCATGCGGGGGTGGGTATGTTTCCATATCTGCCTCTTGGAGGCCTTTAAAAAAGATTAGCTTTTATGTTACCTCCTATACTAATACTGGTTCAGAAGTGTGTTGTTTCATTTCTAGTTCTTCGAGGCATCACAGTNGTTCCTATCTAAGGGGGGGTGGGGGGGATTCAGAAAGGGTTGAACTGGGGGGGAATTACCTTACCACTTATACTTCTAATTGGGGATTCTTGCCAATTATGCTAATTTGCTGAACTTATAAAACTATATTCACCCCATGCGGGGGTGGGTATGTTTCCATATCTGCCTCTTGGAGGCCTTTAAAAAAGATTAGCTTTTATGTTACCTCCTATACTAATACTGGTTCAGAAGTGTGTTGTTTCATTTCTAGTTCTTCGAGGCATCACAGTAGTGAGTTATCTCTGGTGCCAGGGAGGTGGTGTAGCAATGAGAAATGAAGACGTGAAGCCTCTTGGTTCTTGTTCTGAAGAGAATTGTTTATTGCAAAAAAAACCAGGCCATTTTATGCTGTATTCAGATGCTAACTTCTTATCTATTTACATTCTTGTGAAAAGACAACAAATAGGCATTGGCTGCCTGCCACTGCAGGTGTTGCTGTTCACGCATTCTTTTGCCCAATCTGACCTTTGATCAAACAGTGTTCACTCTTGACCAATCAGAACCCAAACCATGAGGTGACCATACACTTGTTATACAACTTGTTTTCTGGTTATCTAACTTGGTTGGTTTAGGTTATGTAACATGTTTTTTGTTATCCTGTTAGCTGAACCTTTCCCAGAGTGCTTTCTGGTGGGCAGAAGTGACAGAAATGAACAGAAGTTAACAGAGGCCTACAAGGCCCTAATTCTATAAGATTTTTCCTATCTTCTACAAGGTGGAATCCCCAGCTGACAATAAACACTAGTAGTTATTTGTTTTAACTAGTGTAGCAAGTAGTCAGCTTAAAGTCTTCTGTCTGTTAATATTGTGTCCATTCAATAGATAACTAATTTTATAATAGACCTAATTGGCCATGTTTAAGAACTAGTGAGAGAGAACAATCTGGGGTGTAGGCCGCCTCAAACAGAGCTACTGCCAGAAATCTGAGCCTAAGGCAGGACTCATCTAAAGCTCTCACTCTATTTGTAACAATTAGACAGAATCTTTTGCCTTTCCCCAAGTTTAAGACTTGGATATGGGACACTGAAAGCCCTGAATGATCGACACTATTGAGATTCAGTGACCGCATTTGCAGAAGAGCAGTGTAGGTGAACTAGTGACACTGGGCTGTGGACACGTCCATTGGTACCTTGAGGGAGAGGTTCTCTTTTCCCTTCATACCATGGTTTGCTATTTTCAGAATAAAAAAATAGTTCTGTGAAGAATCTTGATGGTGTATATCCTTGATTTCAGTTGGGATCAAGTCTACTTGCTTCAATTTGTTGCTCTTTAGGATCTCCAGTAGAAGTTTCTCAAACACTCCTGAGAAATTCAGGCCACATCTAAGCACGGGACTTTCTTTTCCTCTCATGTACCTGAACATATGTCCCTTTTTGGGACAGATTTGGAAGGAAACTTCCCAAAGGATGTTTCCTCTAAAGGGCAGAATCCAGCAGCCTCTTCCCCAACTGGTTCAGGAGAAAAATCTCCTTGGAGAAAAGTGGAAAAAACTGTTTAACAAGAAAAGTATTCGCAAGCATGAAAAAAATAATAATATTAAACAATGAAACCTCTCACTGTTCTGAAGAGATGGCAAATTCAGAGCATCCTTCTGTAGTTCAGAAAGTCCTTTCATGGGTGTATCTTGGCTCAGTCTCTCTCAGTCCCTCCGCCCTCCGGCACTGGAACCCAGCGTCCAGGCTGCAGAGCAG
>WEIU01002536.1:0-17167 GCA_013389925.1 Aegithalos caudatus | reverse complement strand
AGCGGCGCCCGGCCCGCGCCCACGGCTCGGCACACACCCGCTGGGGCATCGGCGCCGTTCCTTAAAAACAACTTCAGCTTCTGCCCGTGGAAGGGTGGAAGTTAAACCCATTCCTCCAACACGCAAACACTAAACGCTGCACGAAGTTAGCCCAAATCCCGTGAAAATCCGTGTGCTCTCCTCGAAGCGGGACCAACTAGCCAACGGCTTAGCACGAGTAAAAGCTGTGTCCGTGGCTCAGTGCATCTACTTTTTAGCCCCCCTAATCACAGAAATCCATTATATTACCGGGTAATTATCCATAAAAGTAAGGCTGCCGGAATTTTCCAATTGTACTATTTCTAGAAAATTTCTTTTATACTGCGTTTAATAATAATGACAGAAACATAAGGAGATAATTCCTCTATCATCTGCAATGCCACCACGTTGCCTGCCACTGTTTTAGGACTTTACTTTTCTGTTCTGCATTTTGAAATAAATGCTCATTTTGCAGTAGCCCTCCAGTGCATGCTTCCCTTTCATACGTGTGTAAGTGCTGCAACAGCAGAAGGCTTTAATTACTTTGGCCCGTTTCTGCCATCCAGTCCTACTGCTGTAATATTTACCAGGCTATAGATCTCCATTTACATCAATTCAATGGCTAGTCTGAGTCAGGTGCATCAAAAACTGTTACAAAGTTACAGTGCAATGATAAACCAGACACAGAACTACTTAACAGAATCTGAATAATTCTTTCTGATAAAATGTTAATCTTGTATGAAATTATTTCTCCACAACACGAACAAAAGTATATAGCTAAAACTCTTTTGAAGCAGCATAGAATCATAGAGTATCCTGAGTTGGAAAGAATCCACAAGGACCATCAAAGTCCAGCTCCTGTCCCTGCACAGGAAGATCCCTGAATCACACCATGTGCCAGAAAACATTGACTGCTTCTTCAACTCAGGCTCGATGCTGTGACCACTTCCCTGGGGATCCTACTGCAGTGCCCAACCACCCTCTTCATCCTCTTGGTGTAGAACCTTTTCCTAATATCCAAACTAAACCTCCCCTGACACAGCTTCAGGCCATTTCCTCAGGTCCTGTCACTGGTTACCACAAAGAAGAGATCAGTGTCTCCCCCACTGCTTCCCCCCAGGAAGGCTCTGTGAAGTCTCCAGTCAGTCTCCAGGCAGAACAAGCCAAGTGACCTGAGCCACCCACTCCTCATAAGACTTCCTCTCTAGGCTCCCCAGCATCTTCACAGACCTCCTTTGGACACTCACCAACAGCTTTAGATCTTTCTTACACTGAGGTGGCTGCAAGTGCCCCAGCACTCAGGGTGAGGCTGCACCAGTGCAGAGCACAATGGGCCAGCCACCTAACCCGACTTGGCCTGATGCACCCAGGATTCCAGTACAGTTTAACAGAGTTGTATTTTGATGGTTTAAACCTTCTACTGTTAATTGTTGGCAGTTTTATCACAAAGCACACACTGACAAGTCACAGGCTAAAAAATACTAAACTGAGAAAGAGACAACAAAAACTACTTACATCTCATGGGAATATTTTCATTAGTCACATTTAGTTGGTTTAGTAAATATTGACTTCTTTCAGAATGTGCATAAGAGTGGCTCTGCTCAAAAGAAGTTTGATTATTACAGCATTATTAAAATTATATACATGCAAAAAGAAGCAACTGATGATGCTCTCCTGGCTGTTTCCAAATCACTGCACCTTTCACTTTTTTTGAAACTAAACTGTATTCTAAGAGATTTCACAGCATAGTTTATCAAGTGTCCCATCTTTAAAAAAAAACAACAAAAATACAAACAAAAAAATCCAAAATTTTTTAAATTAATCAGCTAGGGTCATGTTTATGCAGTAATGGATGCACAGTATTCTATTCAAGCACATCAAAAACTTAGTTATGTCATTTATTATTATACTGTGTAGGCCATGCAGTTATGGTCACACAGAAATTGGGATACTTGCAAACAGACACAACTGGTATTGATTCCCATAAGTCATACCGAGGTCCCTCTTTTAAGGAAAAGCAGTCCCATGCCAGGTAAGTGATAGTGTACATGACAAATTCTTGCCTCATCTCTCCACAGTGCAGGAACTCAGTCCTGCTAGTACCAAGTTGTATTTATGAGATGCTGACTGAAGGTGATGAAAGCTGAGGCTTTCAGCACCTTTCCAGACCACAACATAAAGAGAAAATGAGAAGCAGCATAGAAGAAGCTCTCATTTCATTATCAGAGGAAAGTAGATCTTTAAAAAGACTTATGCTTTATATTATCAGGAAGCAAATTATGTTAATAAATGCTTATGAATTAATTATAAATTCAAAGATAGCTAACTCCTAGCATTGCATACAACAGGTTTATTTAAAAATACAGGTCCATATAAGCAATGTGAGCATTTTGATCTACTTACAGCAGTTCAAAGGTAACAAGAATAGAGTTTGAATCGAACAAGGCATGTTATGAAAGAAACAATTAAGATATGAACTGAGCTCATCAGAGTAAATATGTGTCACATATTAGTGACAGGAAACACAGTGTCCTGGTTCTCTTAAAAATATTTCCCCACCTTATCTGGGTTCTGAATTTGTTCTCAGGAAAAGTCCCAGGCTATTGGATCAGAAAATTCCTCCAGCGTCTGGCCCATTTTCTCCTATTCTCCACACGAGGATTTCCCATGCCTCAGTCCATGCCTGGGTCAGGTGTCTCCTCAATCCCTCTGGACATCTCAGCCCTCACTCTAGACACACTGCAGACCATATACAGGAAGCTTACCAGATAAAATAGAAGGAAAGTGGTCTCTTTAACATTAAGGGAAAACTGAACATTCTCAAAAGGTGACATAACAGATTTAAAGGAGAAGAAGAAGAGAAAAGGCTGGGAAGCCTCATCCTCTGCTCCTCCTCTAACAAACTGGGTGCAGTTACTAATAAAGCCCCAAAACAGGCTATGGAAGCTAGGACGTAGATCAGGATGGATAAACAACAGACCATACACATTGTGAACAAACCCCAGTACCTTTGTGAACTCTCTAGTCACCATAATCATAGGCACCACGCCAGCAAAATAGCAATCCTAATCTGTGCCCCTCTTCTGTAAAAGCTATGTGTCAGGGACAAAGTTGGAGGTATCTGTGGGTAAGAAAACAAGCCTAGGGACCAGAGAGCTATTATTATTACCTTGAACAGGCCCAGGAACCAGAGAGATATCAGTGCTTCAAACCAGAGACATAAATTTAAGCAGCATGACTACTGACTGCTTTATCCCAATATAGAGTAAGTAAAACCAAAATGCAATTAGTACAGGTTTTTTCCACTTTCTTGAGCCCCACGTGTTGGGCACCAAAATGTTTGTCCTGGTTTGAGACAAATTTGGGAGGAAATGTCCAAAAGGTGTCTCCTCTGAAAAGGCAGATTCCAGCAGTCCCTCCCCCAACTGGTTCAGGAGAAAATCTCCTTGGAGAAAATGGGAAAAAACCCTGTTTATTTAACAAGCAAAGTATGCATAACATGGAAACACGAATAATACTAAACAATAAAACCTCTTGCTGTTCTGAAGAGATGGCAAATTCAGAGAGCCCTCTGTGCATGTGGCTCGGCTCTCACTCATTCCCTCCGCGGCTCAGGCCTGGCATCCAGCCTCAGTGCACCTTTGGGGGGGCCCTGGTGTTCTGGACCAGAGAAAAGCTGAGCAGTTCCAGAAAAAAGCCACCATCCCAGGAAAAACTATCTTGACTCAGCTCACATATGAGAAACTAGCTTAAAAAGCAAAGGAAAGTTTTCCTCCCTCTATCTGTGCTGCAGAAACATGCCAAAAGAAAGGAATCCAGGGGATTTGTCTGCAGACAAAACTGCACACCACTGCTGCTCCCTCCCTTCACTCCTGGATCTAGTCTAAGAGCACAGAACTCAATATCTGGCATAAGCAGACAGTGGGGGATACAATACAGTACCATAAAGTCACCCCAGGACACATGGTATGACGGAGATGGTGATTATAGCCCTCAAATGAGGGATGAAAATACAACTGATCTCATTTTTCTGTGTTTCTTAAACTTTTGACTTTCTCATCAACTAACTTTTACTCAGCAGTCCTCTAACATGGTGCTTACTTTTTAAAAAAAGCCAAGTCCTTTTTCACATATATGAGCTTTCCTAACACATTGAAAATAAATGCTGCTTTCTAAGCATTATCATCCTTGAGGAGTAGTTTCTTGAAATCTCTAAAGAACTACTGTATCATCCTGATGTGAAACAGAGTAATTACTTACATTTTATATGAATAAAATGTATCTTTTAAAAGGAACAGCCAGGACACATAAGAACTTATGAACTCCAAGCATTTCATTAAAGCAGTTCTAATACTTTTTGAAACATACCAATGTTTGATGTCAGCTCCCAAGTAAATTTCAGAGACAAAATGAATTTACTGGTCATTAAAGCCAAATTCTCAGCAAATTTTGAAATGAGTGAATTATTCTAACTTTGCAAGAAGATCCACATTGGTACAATGTTACATCCTTATCATACTACTCTGGAGTCTGTTTCTAGGCAAGTCTCCTGCTTGTATTTTGTAGATGGAAGAATTACTGGGGCACATCTGAACTGAGAAACTAACAAAACAAAAATCCCTAGTTCTCTTCATAGCAATTGTGTAACAATGTGAATGGCATTTAGAGAGAACCACAGTATTCACCTTCAATGGATACTGATTCTCTAGACATCGGATGGAAATGTCATTCTACAGCTTTTAAAAACTTGAGAACTTCACAGAATTCCTTAGGTTGGAAGACATCTCTTGAGATCATCTAATCCAACCTGTCTGCTCAAGCAGGGTCAGCTAAAGCAGATTGTCCAGTATGTAGCTGGGATTTAACTACCTCCGCAGATGGGGCTGTACACACACTTTGGGCAATCTGTTTCAGTTTTGATCAACTTCATGCTCAAAAAAAAAAAAAAAAAAAAAAAAAAAAAAAAAAAAAAAAAAAAAAGTTTCTTGTTATCAGATAGAACTTAATGTGTTCCAGTTTGTACCCATCACCTCTTTTCCTGTCAGTGGGCACTACTGAGAACAGTTTGACTCCTTCATCTTCATTCCCTCCCATCAAGGAATTACATATGCTGTAAAGATCCCCTTGTGACTTTTTTTCCCCAGCTGAGCAGTCCCCAAACTCTCAATCTGTCCTTATATGGACAATACCCCAATACCTTAAACATCTTTGGGGCCTTGTGGGCTCTTTGGGGTCCTGACTGACACTTGCTTCATGTCCTTCTTGTTCTGAGAACTGGACACAGCACTCAATCAGTTCCGTACCATAGAGAGGGAGATCAACCTCCCCCAAACTGCAGGCAACTTACTTAAAATGACTGCATATTTACTCAGGTAGGAAGAAGGTATCACATATAACCACCCAGGAACTCTTATTTCCAGTGTTAAATTCCCAATCAAGTAGAACATTATCTAGAATGGAACACTAATTGGGTTGACAGGACCTTTGGACATCACCTGGTTTAATGAGTTGGCTCAAAGGAGGTCTAATGTTAAAGTAAATTCAGATTGCTCAGGGCTTCATCCAAAGAAAGTCTGAGTACATGTAAGGATGGCAATTACATAACCTCTCTAGGCAACTTGTCTCAATCCCTGACTATCCTCATTGTGAATTAATTTATTTAGGTCCAGTTGGAATTTTCCTTGCTCCATCTTGTATACTTTCTCATATATATGAGTAATTTACTAGCAGCAAGTAAACCTAACTCTTACTGCGATTATCCAAGTCATTGTCATAACCTTAGGATCATGTGACATATTTCTTTGCTTTTTAGCCAAAGAGTAGTAACATTGTTTATCATATAAAAATAGCAGTATGCTCAGTGTGAAAACTGCCTTTGATTTGATAGGAAACAACAGGAATTAGGCTATTCTTATCCCCATCGGTTACTCATGACAATCATCAGCAATGAGGTTTTGCATTTCTACCATGGGGGTTTTTCTTCATCCTTACTGGGCTCTCTATAAGAAGCCATACATTAGCACTTAATAGCACTTCTGGGATATATATAGCATTTCTTAATGCTTACTCTTCTTTTATAGCCTAAAGTAAAGTAGCAAAGCAGGTTGCAAAATGCTAACATCTGTATTATTAGGCCATTGACAAATGCGTAAACAAGAAAAATGCATTCAAGAAACACTTCAAATGAAAGGTAAAATTGTGTCACACAGTGTTCCAACTGTGTTGAACTAAATTCCAGGAACTTTTAAAAAGTACTAGAACTCGTACAGTAAGCTCCTACAGAATTTCTAATAATTGGCTGCTAACAAAGAAGAGAGAATCAAATAAGTGACTCCAGCAAGGGAAAGATGTATTGTTAAACATTTCCTTAGTGCACTAAAATACTGGTCAGCCATAGCACACGTTGTCTCTTCCCAGCTAGGGAAAGAGAAATCAAGAAACAAGGTCATAGCAGTGGGAGAGGGAGATTGCCAGTGCAAGGAAAACACTGAAAAAATAACTCTGAAACAAAAAATGACTAGAAGTTGTCATAAGCATGAAGGAGACAATTTAACTTTAGCCACTTGTATGCAGACGTTGAAGGGAAAAAATACCTTGTTTAGAACGTCTCATTAGCTGACTATTAAACATACTGAGTGAAGAGCTTGTGACCAGTTTGACATACCTCCCTGGAAACAGCAAATTTAAGAACTGTGATTATAGTCTTCAGAGGTATTACAAGTTTAAAAACAACAACCTATCTCAGCAGAATCCAAACTTTACAGCTAAAAGCAGCTGTGGATTTAAGAATTGTGATGGGCATATTTTTAAAAGGTATCATCCTTTTGTTTCCTTGATTATTATGTCACTCTTCTGGATTTTTATTTTGAAGAATAATTTGAATAGACATGATTCCATGTATCAGACACAAACATAGCCAGAAACTTCCTGGAAGAAGTGAGACAAACTTAGAAAATTTTACAGACCAAATGGTCTGTTCAGTTACCCCAATGTCCAATGTGTGAACTGTGATCATCTGTTGCTTTCTGGTTTGTTTGGTTTTTTAAAGCACAGTATAGATATAGATGGCCATGTAGCCAAGCTGATTCTTCATGTGCAAATAACCTAACTGACATTATTTTGGCTTTAAAGGTGAAGATTCTTATAGTATAAAACCTTGTACTTTGCCACAACAGTTGAAGGTAATTGCTATTTGGTGAAGTGGGGTTAGCCTTTGAAGCATCACAGGCTGCTCACAGGGAGTGATGCAATGGTAGGAGGTTTACAATACATAAAACCAAGATGTTCTGTGCCTCCATTTGCCTGTGTGCTTGGTTAAAAACCAGTGATCTGTGCTGGAGTTAGGATCTCTGGGCAACTAAAATACTGGTAGTATCCCCAGTCTCTCCTGGTTTTATCTAATGGCATGCTAACTTCCATGCACTTTGGCGTGCTGTGCTACATCTCCTTCACCTTTTTAGAGAAAAATGTTTTTAGAAAAAGATGTTTTGTGGTTCTTAGTATGTTCTTTAGGCTGCAATGGAGCAAGCGTTATTTCAGAGTTGCCTGATTGTGGAGAACCACAGGGCATGACCAAAGCAGACTTTCACAGTCCTATGCTTTATATAAATTTCTAGCAGTGTGTAAGTGCAGAATCTAGCAAGCCTAGAGTATAAGTATAAGTATAAGTAGAGCACAAAATGGGGATGTGCTTTGGTAACATCTTAAAGAAGATGGATAATTTGAAACAGTTATCTTGGTTCTTAATCAGGTGTTCTCCTGCACCACAAACATCTTGCATCATCAGAATTACGTTTTTGGTCTCCAGCCATTTACTTCACTTCTACTGAAGAGTTCATTAGACTGTCTCTGAATTAATGGAAATTCTACTTATGTTGCCATTTCTATTATTATATAATCTCCAGTACTTCCTAACTACTTTACCTATTGCTATCTGATTATATGCTTCTGCCAGTTCAGTTTCCTTTTACACTGCTCAATACAATAGTATCACCTGTTTATTCTAGAGAACCAGAGAAAATCTGCTCTGAAATTAATGCTACTTCAAGTATCCCTTTTCCATTGTATTTCCACAATGGAAAAAAATAAATCAATCAGTGATACTCAGAGCTACATTATGAGAAAAAATCCAGTGGTGTACTCATGCACAGAGAAGCCTGATACAGCTATTGTTGGCATGGGCAAGACTATGTCTCCTCCATAGACTTCCAGGATATGTAGGTCATAGAGCAAACACTTTGCCAATTTGATGTGTGTATCCTTCCAGGGGAAAAGTATTTCTATAACAGTATAAACATAGGTTTCAAATTTGTTAACCAAGTCACAGTGTAGTCTATGCTTTTTCACAAGACATTCTAATGGCTACTTACTGTAATTCTATTGCTCTTTAAAAAAATCTTTGTTTCTGCCAGTAATATATATCCTCTTCCATTCTATACTGCATTGTACTCATAAATTATATAAAAAGACCTATTACAGATAATATTTTTTCACTCTCTTTTCCCCTCAAATTATCAAAGTTGCTTACACCAACATATACAGCTCAGCTAAACAATAATCTGAAGTCTTCAAATAGTTTTAGTTTCATCTCTCAATTTCCATGAAATTAAAAGACAAATTAAAACAATGAAAACAAACTGTAAGAAGCCTCTAGTGACTCCTACTAAAATTGTTACTAACAGATTTTGTTTCTTACAGTTGAAAACTGGCAGCAATGCAAATCAAATTGTATCACACATGTCAAACAGCTTCACAATTATACAATCAACTTGCGCTGCAAATTAAAAACAAGACTTGCTACTAGATCTTAAGTCAAAACAAATTTAAAACAATAAGCTCAGCAAAAGCAATCCTCAACAAATCTACTCATGTCTCTTATGATGGCAGAACCAGAAAACAGAGACAGTTGAAAGGAAATAGAAAAGTAGCAACCAAATGACCTCATCTTTTACAAGAAAAATTAACATACCTGTGAATTGGATTTTAAATTGTAAAATAGAGAATGTTTCTTCTGAATAAACTAAGAGAAAATAGGGGGCAGACCAAGATACCAAGCTTCACATCCTCCTATGATCTTTTCTGACAGCAATTTAACATACATATGTATATAGAGAGTCAAGGTCTGTGCAGCAACATGTTCCACGTGATCCTGTCCATCCAATCACATGACTATAGTCACCATGGAATTTGGCCTACTGAGTTAAATAAAAACTTCCCATAAGAAAAGCAAAAATAAAAGCTCTTTATGTATTTTAGATGTTTTTAACAGTTCACATTAACAAATGAGAGTCACTGCATATAATATTTTACTGAAAGCATTATCTTGAAATCCTAATAGTTTTTATCCACTATAGTAATGGTAACAATTAAGAAAAACTGATACATTTAATTGATTCTTCACATGAATAATGTGCTAGTTTTGAAGAGAGACAAACTTAGGATTCTAGCCAGAACCTATTCTCAAGTGAGCAATCAGCTCATAACTTGGCATCACCTGCCATTTCTGCACTGACATCAGCTTAGGAAGTTGACTGCTGGTTTGCCCAACCTAAGTTCCATGGCTGCATGAAACCAAAAAAGTTTGCATAAATGGTGTCAGCATCTGACATTATCATCACTGTGTCTTCTAAAGAAAAGATGCATAAAACAATTCTCAAGTATGTAAAATAAATTTGATATTGTTTTTGTAATTACAAAATCCCGGCCTTCAGACTCTGCCTGCATGTGAACAGCATATTCTTGGTTTATGTGCATTTAATTAGAATGAGCACAAAATCAACCAAAAACTGTGAGATGACGTTTACCATCTCTGCACCTTGAACTTCCTCTTGTAGCACTTGGACGTTTGGATTCAGCACAGTGCTAATAAGAACATGTGGCTTTTAGCTGAGTGGGCTGTGGCAGTTTGGGTTTTTAGGGTTCTCGAAAGAGCAGGGCTGAGTCTCAGAATACAAAGAATATGCACAATCCTGCTTTCACAAAATTTTACTGTCTGCTGAAGCTCATTTTCACATTTCGAACTTGTCCAGTCTCATCAACTAGACATGATTGCACACTACTTTGCTACAAAATTCTGTAGGGAGAAAATCTTGGTGAGAAATGTAGCTAATACTTCAGGAGATTACATGATTTTGAGTCTAAAATGAATTCTAAAGCATACCAGTACAGGCAAAGCCCTTCTAGAGATCAAGATATTTGAATACAACAAAATAATATCTGTTCTGGTCCTTAAATATATAATGGCACTTAATGAAAACCTCTAAAAAATGTACAAAATGGATCATCGTATTAAGAACTTTGTTTTGTATACAGAAAAACAGATCTTCATTTCCTTCTCACAAAGGATCACGATCTTGCTTAAACCACTACATTCCCCTGCAGGGATATCTATACTTAAATGGCAGGTTAAGGATACTTATGTTACATCTTTAGGCCTGGATTGTATAAACATTACTATCTTGCTTCACTATGCATGCCCAGAGTCCATGCAAGCCTGCAGTCCTCATTAATAAAGTGACTATCAGCTTTCATCAAGCTTTAGTCTGGAAGTCCATGCTGTAATGTACAGATATACGTAAGAGTCGCCTCCTTATATCTCACAAAGGTTTATAAAATCAGCAGAGAGCATGCGTCATTCTTTACTATTGTTTCATATCTCGCTGCTATTTCTAATCTGTATTACAAGAGTTCCAAATTCTAAAGTGACTCAAACACTAAGGGATTCCATGAGATGAGATTTATCACAGCTATAATAGCTCAGCTTCAGATTGCCAGTTGCCTTTTCACTGTATCAACACACTTGAAAAAGTACAAACATACCCTGAACATTTTTACTTGCAAAATTTTTCACATTTTGTAATGACCTGAGCTTTGATAAATGTTAAATACATTTCAAGAATGGTTTTCTAAAGCAAATGATAAACTATGCTAAAGATATCCAATTTCTGACCTTTCTACATTACTACAATCTGTATACATTTTACTGTGTTTTTTCAGATGCGACTATTTTCTTCAGTGCTAGAGACATAAAGCTAGGATTCACCTATCACTTTATATGGCAAATCTCACGCCATTCTCATATCTTATATCCTTGGGAAGCTTTTAAGAGTAAAAGGTGTAATACTCTTAAAATTATTTCCCTTTATCATAAATGCATAGACGGGAATATGAAATTGTGACAAGGAATTTGGCTTATGAGAACTTGTTGATACAAGTAACACATAGTCTGCTCCTATCATCATCCTGCTGTCTATTTAATAATTCACATTTAAATACAAGACCTCGGTTGCCACTGCTCAGTAGGAATAAAATTAAGGCGATTTACATTTTTCCTGCTGAGAAATCTGGAATTCTGTCAGGTGTTTTATCCTGTGTCTTTTAAACTTGTCAGAAACACTGGTGCCATCATAACCCTCCATCAGTCAGGAACTAAAATATGTATTTGGGGGCTGTGTCTTCCATTATGCATCAACTTACCAAATTCATGACAGAAACCATTGTTACAAAATATATCTAAAACAGATAATTTCAAACACAGCCTAGCAACTCACAGTTCTACCTCATATATTTAAAATTTATTGTACAATGTTCTTAATTGCATGTTTTTCTTAACATTTATACCAGTGAAGTAATACCTTTCCCCTGCCTTTTTCTTTATGTATCAGTGAATTTTACAAAAAAATCAAGAAAATTGTCAAGATGAGGTACTGAAACTGCTTTATAATAATCCTATTTTATGTTAATGTCCCTCAGTCAGTAAGCATAAGCTAATGAATTTCAGTAGAGAGACCCAATAATACTCCTGAAAGCTAATGCTTCTGATACAAATAATGCAGTGCTAACAAAACCACATAACAAAGATAGCCAAAAAGAAGAGAAATGGAAAGCATACTGGTTTGTGTCACTGATCCAGTTTGATAGACGCATCCAGTCACTTTTTTGAAGAAGGAAAAAGTAACTCCATAGTTTGTCTGGATTTTAGGAACACCTGTCCAAATCTTTATATACCATTTTTACTCAGTAAAAAAATCAATTTAACTGTTTGTTGGAGCAAATATTCTTTCTATGAACATGACCTCTCAATGGTGTTATTGTCCAAACCACTGTTGTTGATGTAAACAGTGTATAAGTACCTGATAGGGGAAGTAAGACAGATCAAGAGACTTCTCAGTATTTTCCAGTGACAGGACAAGAGGCAAAAAACAAACAAACTGAAACATAGAAAATCCCATCTAAACATCGGGAAAAAAAATCTAATGTGAGGGTGAACAAATGTAGAATCTATCTACACAAGGACAGACAGAGAGAGAGATCTGGGAATGTTTAGCCTGCAGGAAAGAAGGGTCAGGGGAGACCTGTAAATCTGTAAATTCTAAATGGAGGAAGGAGAAAAAAGACAGAGAGAATCTTCTCAGTGCCCAGTGAAAGGACAAGAGGCAATGGACACCTACTGAAACATGGGAAACTCCACTTAGATATCAGAAATGGGTGATTTTTAATGTAAGGTTGTTGGAACACTGGAATTGTTTGTCCAGTGGAGCCTCCATCACTGAAGACTTTCAAAACCAAACTGGATAAGGTCATGAGCAATCTCGTCTGTTGATCCCACCTTAAGTAGGGGAGGTGGAATACGTGAGCTCCAGAGATCCTTTCCCACCTCAGTGATTCAAGGATTCTGTGAAATAGTAACCAGAATTACTCAATAGGTCAGGAATATGTTAATTTCACGCAGTTTTAGGCTACCTGCAAACAGGAAGTGTATAAAGTGTTGGTCACCCCAGCTGAGTCTGACCTGTATCAGAGGTGAATGCCATGGTGAGTGCTGTGGTCTGGTCTCACACCATGGCATTGGTCACTAGGGATACACCCAAACCTGCACTGGCTCTGTCACCTCCTTGTCTATATTATCCTTTGGGATCCACTATGCTGAGTATCATAATGTCAACTAAACAAAAGCCACTGGGTTCTCCTAAAAATCAGTACAGATTGGTGTCAGATTGCACAGCAGCTTTGTGTCTATTCCCATTTGCTCCATGACACGTCTAAAAATTTAAATCATGAAAAAGCTACTAATTCAATGACAAAGCTACCATTATAGTAACCTTCCTGGAATAATGCATAAAAGTCTCTTAAATTGGGTTAATGGCTGCTTTGCATGGCTCAACTTCCCTCATTTTTCCCTTTGTTCAAGTCTATTTCTCATCTCCCTTCTGCATTCCCCTGCTTCTGTGGGTTGCTCCATTTCTTAGAGGCACCAAATTTTAACTCAAAATCTGATGAGCAAATTTAGCTTCCAGAGAAATAATTTCAAAATAGTATAGCTTTGGGGTAGAGATGTTATTCCATGTTATTTATGTAACAGGAGTCTAAATCCTTCTCAAAGAGGAAAACTCAGCAATCTCAAATTGCAGACGATGTCCTTTCACAGTACAGAACTCTACTCAATCAACTAAGTTTTATATTCATTCACTACTTGACTCTAGAACACCTACAACCCAGTTGTCTTGGAGGAGATTCCATTTCAGAAGTGGGTAATTCAGGCTGGAAGTAGGCTCTCTGTTAGGTGTGGTTCAGGATGAGAATGAAGGTAGCCAAATTTAAGGTCCAGGCTATGTGTTATCACAATCAAACCCTAGGGAAATCTGGGCAAAACTCTATGGACTCAAGCTTTAATTATGTAAAATTTTTGTTTTTCTGAAAGCACCAAGGAAATCATACACCTTGGGAATTCTGGGGCACCTGTCAACTAGTATTCCCCAGTACAAGAGCTCTGTTGAGCAAAATAGCCTCAGAGGTGTGCCTTTTGGTCTTCTGTGCCTAAAGGAAGAGTCTGTGTATTATGGGGCAGAGAGGGCCAAGGGAAGACAGAGGATGGAAAATTGTTGCCTCTACAAGAAAATAAATCAGAAGAAAATCTAAAGGTTGACTGCAGTATTTAATAAAGGAGTAAGACAAAAGCTGTTAAAAAGAAAACGATTTGTTTTTTGAAAGAGAAAAGCAGATCTATTCTTTGAACTATCTAACCCCATTAATAACAGAAGTGAACAGGCATATCAGCATAATCTAGTCACACAAGGTGCAGGGAGGGCTGATTCCCATTTACTGAAACACTGACAGTATTTTTATTGGTATTTAACAAAACTGACTAGATTACATTTAGGGCAAATATATCCAAATATATCCATTCAGCTAATACCTTCAGCTGCAGTGGAAACATACCCTCTTGAGAGTCCATCTGCTCTAAAAAGTCTCCAACATAAACTGTGTTAAGAAAAGGATGCATTACTGAGCCTGTTTTACATAAAGACTAAAATATTTCTAGCTGTTTCCTAATGAATTTTTGATGTCAGCAACACAGGAAGACATGACTGACTAGGAATTAAACCTCCAACACTCAAATTCCAATACAATGTGTTAATCACAACATTAGTCTTCATCTGAATGGTAATTTGACATGCATTTAAACCAGACAGCTAATCTCTGAGGTAAGAGATTCTATTAAAAAAAATAGCCATACTGAACACTCAGCCTACATACTGCTATTGATACCAACTCCTGAAAATAGCCAGGATATTGGCAGATAGTTTTAGAACATGATTGGTGAAAAATTAAGAGTTAAATCTCAAATTTTCAGCATATGGAGGCAAGAAAAACATAAAATACTCAAAGATAAAAACCTGGATTCCTCAGAGCTTCATGCCTTATATAGTATGTGTCCATGTATTTATAGATACAAAGTTTTATAGGCTTTGACTGAAACAGAGCTTTGTGTTTTAATTGCATTTTTAGTTTGGTTTTAAGCAAGAGAAAATGATCACTTAAGCTGGCAAAGATTCAGACCCATCAACTCATCTTTCTTTTTCTTTCATATTAACAAACATCTCTTGAGCATGAATATTGCTGTTTACACAGCCTAATCCCACACTATACCATCATGACTTCCTGAATCAAGTTATCTTTATGTCTCTATGATGTATTTAAATGTACTTTTACCTTTGCTGTGATGAAGAGATTGTTAATACACATCTAGAGCTGATACAGTGTTTTACAGCTATACATGACTTATTAAAAAGGAAAAAAACAAATGCAGTGACTCATTTACAAAGCAGCAGTTAATATTAATAATCACTGAAACAGAAATACTGTCTCATTTTGTTTGTAATTAACTGAAAGTATTTTTGGTTAGAAATTGAAGAATGCTACTTCAGATTCATTCTGCAGTGAGATTTAAATATAATATCTCCACCATTGCACTGTTTGCAGCATGGTTAGAAATGTGCTTGTAAACTAATCCCATTCCTCACATGCTTAAGTATCACAATCTTCCAACAACCAGGGGTGAAGACATCAAATAAAGGATACCACCACTGTCCACAGTGCATTGATAATGAGGAGAACAAAGTGTCTCTTCTAACTCCTGTAATTCTTATGTGAGAAAATTCCAGTGCATTATCTAATACAAGTACGCTGGAAAGCTTGTGAACTATTTAGAACTGAAGTGGTCCTCTGGTCTACTGCTCTGTTGCACCCTGCAGTCCTAAAGCCACAAAGGTGGCATTATAGTCCCAAGGGTATTTTGTTGTGTTTGCTCAGGTTGTGATCTCTGCACAGGCAGAAAGTGCTCATTTGAGACTGCCAAATTGCTGTTCTTTTTCTAGTCCCTTCCTCACACCTCCCAAACCCAGGATGCTTAGACACTGTAAGCATCTTCCATTCTGTCTAAAGTACTTCCAATACTTAATAAGCAATCATAAGCAAACTCTCTACTTCACAGTGGAGTCAGTGACTCATTTCACTGGCATGTAAGCAGAGATGGGGAAAGAATAAAGTTTAAAAGAATAAAGAAT
Source organism: Aegithalos caudatus (assembly GCA_013389925.1). Taxonomy (NCBI): domain Eukaryota; kingdom Metazoa; phylum Chordata; class Aves; order Passeriformes; family Aegithalidae; genus Aegithalos; species Aegithalos caudatus. Next base: position 1,304 of record WEIU01002536.1, on the reverse strand, counting down.
AAAGTTACATTGTTATGTAAAGAAAACTATTCACATGAGGAACACTAGACTGCTTACAGCCCTATGGACTCTGTGTCAATAAAAATAACAGTAACCTTTTTTCTCTCTATTCCCAAAGCAGTACTGAGAGTAAAACTGCAAAACTCAGTAGATTCCAGCAAAAAATTCAGCTCCACCAGAGACTAATGCCAAATATCATTTTCAGATCTCATTTCTTTAAAAAAGGAATGCATTATGTTAGGCAGATGTAGGCAGAAACATAAGATATTTAGTCAAAACATCCAAAGGCTCCTGCACAAGCAAACCGATACCCTAGTTAGAGAAAGTTGAGGATTATGTAATGCACACAACTGTATAAGTAGTCTGTTTTCTGCAGTGAAAGGAATGAAACAGACTACTTACTGACCTTAACACAAAATTTTGCCCAAGAAAAACTTAAATTCTTATTTTTCAATTCTTGAGCAACTTCAATGGGACACATAAACACGTACCTTGAGTATCTTTTATGTGTGGATTTCCTTCTCAGTCTGAGTTAGAAATATTCATCTCCCGCACCATGTGACCTATGAAATGTGTTCAAAAGCACCAAGGTTATCTATAAAATACTGTGTTCCTCCTTCCTGAAAAATGTTTTGTTATTCAGACACTCTCTATGGTTTTTATAGCTTAAGTCTCAAATGCTTCCTAAGTCCTCCTGCTAAACAACTGTACTGGGCTTGGCTAGACAGAATTAACTTTCTTCCCAGCAGATCACATGGTATTTTAATTTCCTGCCCAAAACAGTACTGATGGCACACTTGGGTTCTGCCTACTGCTGAGCAGTGCTTGGCCAGCACCAAGGCCTTCTCTCTTTCCCATTCTCACCACAGTGAAGACTGTGAGGGTGCAATATACTGGGAGAGGATGAAACCAAGCAGATGATCTGAACCAAGGAGATATTCCATGCCACGTAACACCACATTCAGTCATAATAACAGGGGGGCTTAGGAATGTTAGCTGCTGTTTCCTTGGAATTGGCTGTTCATCAGTCTTCCTGTGGTATGTGGACATTGATTGCCTTTGCCCCACTTGTTTTCTTTCCTTTCTTTCAACTTTCATCCATCCTTCACTTTATAAACTTTTAAACTTTTTTTTTACCTCAACCCCCAAATTTTCTTATTTCTTCTCTTCCCTCATCTCACAGGGGCTTGGGGTGAGTGAGTGGAGTGAGTGAGCAATTTGTGGTGCTTAGCTGCCCGCTGCACTTAACCCACAAAAATAACTTAAACAAAATTAGCCATTTCCCACCTTTCTGCCTGGAGTAG
>WEIU01002535.1:0-18686 GCA_013389925.1 Aegithalos caudatus | reverse complement strand
TGTGCCACAGCACATCAATATACCAGAAAAAGGAGAGGAGTTTGCAAAACATGATTGAGCTCTGCTCTGAGTGCTCTCCCTTTCCCTTCAAGAAGGCTTTGAACATGGTGGAAGAAAGTGATATTGCATCTATTGATAATCTTTAAAGGCTTGAGAAATATGGTTTAGAGAATAGACTATTACTCCTTAAATTATGTGTTCTAAGATTATCTGAATTTCTAAATACAGGCTTCAGATTTTTTTCAGTCTCCCATTACATAACTCGGCGTCAGTGAGTTCAATACTTTAGCAGAATGAAAATAATCATTGTCATAAAAATAAGGCTTTGCAACAGGTAATGTTTGGAAAATAGGTATGTTTTTCTTCTGGATTAGTGAATACTAATACAGCAAATTTTCTCCTCCATACCTAGGAGAATTATTATGGGCTGCTCCATGAAAGACTTTCATTTCATGTTTTTAAATGTTGATCTAGTTCCTGTGAATATTTTAAAAATTGAATCTCATCACTTCTGTTTCATGTGGTTTAGAACACTGTTAGGCAGCTTTTCTGCAGGTGACTGCTGATTTTTTGCTTTTGTTTCAGTTGTCCCAGTTTGATTTTATCTGAAAATCTTTTTGATGTCATCTCGTACACTGTATTGCTGTCATGGTTTTGACTGGCTGAGATGCCATGATGCCTAACCCTATTAAGCTCCATAAAGGCAGAAATTAGAATTCCTCAGCATAATCTTAGCCCCTAACTCTTTTCTAAGCCATTTACATACAGACATAATATCATTTGTCATGTATATTACACTCAAGCAGATCATGAAAGAGAGATATCTCTTGTACTGTCGTAATTTACTGCAGTTTTAAGTTATTTTCTGGACAATGATAGGAAGGTGGCGCTGAATATATGGAATGTTTATATTCTTCTGTTTAGNCAGCCCTCAGGTTATGGCAACATGAGATAGAATTTTGTACTATAAATAAAAGACTCATCCTTTATTTCAAAACTCCATGGAAACTTTGAGAATGCCCAGCTGACATCCCTCATTTAACTTCTTCTCCCATTTACTTCACAGTGACTGTTAATTACATAGCTCCTGTTCTCTTCTCTGGCACCTATTTTCCAGTGTTTTGCATGAAACTGGTAGATAACACAGTTTGTGTGTGTGCTGATTTGGCACAGCCTGGTTTTTTGATCGTGGGGGGACCACAGAGGTGACTTCTGTAAGGAGCTGCTGGAAGCTTCCACCATGTCTGACAGAGTCAGTCTGATGGTTCTGAGGATGGACATGCTTCTGGCCCAGGTAGAGAGGTTGGTAATGCCTCTGTGATCACAAATTTAAGAGGAATATCAAAACAGTGCAAGTGCTGTTTTTTTGGTGGTTGAGGTACAATGCTGGGGTCATCCTAGCACAGCCCACGGCAATGAAACCATTGGATCCATCCCTGACTTTGTACAGCTGGATCCACAGATGATGGAATTCCTTGGAGAAGGGAATTATAGATTTCTGAAACTGTCTTTGAACCATCTGAAATTTCTAACAATGGCTTCTTGGAAAAGGCACGAAGAGACCATGTGAATGTAGAAGTGCAGCCATCTCAAAGGATAATGTCTGTGGCTTGGCTACCACACTTTATTAGCCTGAAGGATCAAAGGAGACTGATGAATGCTAAATGACTCTCAAGGAATCTACTATATAAAATCACTGCTACTGATACCATTGATATTCCAGCAAGCTGATATGACAAGTAACAATCAGTTTTGGCTACAACGAGAAAAGACAGAGGCAAACTCCTGATGTGTCACTTTGATCTTATTTTAAAGGTGCAAAATCCTTGAAGATAGGACTGACCATAATGCTTGCAAATACTTATATTAATGTGAAATTTATGGAAGACATTAGTACAATTAATTAAGAAAGCTAGAGATTTCTGATTTGATTCAGAAAGAGATTTTGTGCAGCCTAAGACCACCCCAGCTTCTTGGGCTATCCTGTTGGGTAAAACCTCTGCCTTCTCCATAGAATGGATCCTCCTACTTTTGTGCTTCTCATGGCTTTGTGGGGTGGTCTTGATTTTGGTTTTCTGATAGTGGCTGTAACTGGCACACCAAACACCTGGGCTCCAACATCCAAACTTCTGAAAATTTAATGAAAATTTATAGGGGGTACTAGTTTGAAAGCAAACCAGTGGGGGATTACAAGTCAGAACTACGATTTAATAGGAAATTTTTTTAAAAAGGCAATGTCACAGAAACACTGGTTTAACTGACAGAATACAACCTGACACCCTGTAGTCTGATTAAATGGTGGCTGCAGTCCCATTGGAGTGCTGAATGTGGTTCTGTCAAAATGGTGATCCTGTTGAAAGATCTGATCCTTATTCAGTGGTGGTAGCCAAGCTCTTGTCCTCTGGGAATCCAGTGGTAGGTGCTACCCACGGTGTTCCAATCCTCAGGTTATATACAGGTAGGAATATTTAGTTCCCCTCCTCAGGGCGGGGCATCTCACAAAGGGATGGTGCAATTCCATGAGTCCTGCTGTGAGATTTTGATAGTCCATTAGTGAAGATGGCCCCCCGGAGGGAGGTATCAGGGCTGATCATGGGGAAGATAAAGAAAACTGCCCCACCTGTTTTAAAACTTATGGAGAGGATAATAGAATGCATACTTTTGGTTACATCTTACATTGTAACCTAAGGCAGCACAAGTGGGTCTGTGGCAGATTGTGAAAACAAACAACCTGAGTTTGGAGACAGCCTTAGCCACAGCAGATGCTTGAGTCAATATATTGCAGCATGAATACATATTACTGAGTTTTTGTGTTAAAAATAATTAGAAATATTAATGCACTGCATAAAACTGACATCATATTTCACTGTATTCCTTGCACTAAAATAGATTCCCTTCAACATTAAAGTGCTAATCTCAGAGGTATTTGTTATTTCCAAAGAATTAATGATCACTTAGTCAGCTAACAGCCCAAGGCAAAGCAGAAAGGTTTAACATGTGCCAAGTGGTAACTTCTTGTAGGAACGACTGCTTTCAAAGAATTAGCATTATGCAAAATGCTTTCAGGATGTGCCAATCAGCTCAGTGGTTTATGGCATTAATAGTCTGCTTGTTTTTCAAATAATTTACCCATTGTGATTTAGATGCTGCAAGTTACATTCACAAATCTAATCACTACTTATAGATGAACCAGTAATTATCCAACCAGTAAGTATATGAGCTTACTCTCAGTCAGAAAAACCCCAGGGGTATGTGCATTTGATGTTGGAAAATGTGCCTGGGGACTGAGTCTTGTATATAAATTGAGCCTCTTGGGTAGATTTTTTGGAAAGCTGATCTAAATTAGAGTCCACTGAAATCAGCATTTCTGCTTTCACAGAGAGCAGCAGAAGTTACTCTTGTGCATCTTTGTGGGTAGTGGCAGGACTCTTGCAGAACACGTTGATGTGCTTTATTCAGACAGAACTTTGAGTGTTTAGAAATTTCATTTTGAAATACCTCCAAGGCATAGAGATGTATTTTTCCATATATTGCAGTACACGGAACACCATAGCTAGAGAATACCTTCAGACCTTGAAAGTTTTAAACAGAAACACTGTTCAGAAATACTGTGGCTGCCTGATCTAGAGCCCTATTTCTACTCACAGAACACCAGCTCAGTTCATGTTCACATGAATGTAGAGTTACATCACTTATTATGTGCCTTTATCTAAAAACTGCAAATGGAATATTGCTTGTGCTGTCAGGGAACAGTTCAAAGCATGACTTACCCAATGCACAATTATTTCTTTGTGACTGCTGAAACCCAGATCTATGTGACTCCTGCAGCCCAGATTCACATTCTGTTAATGGAAATGACAATCCCTTCAGAATGTCCCCTCATGTTCTGTGGTTTGGATTTGTTGAGGTTTTTTCTGGTCTCCACAAATGTGGTACAGACTGTTGGTGTAAAATCAATGCCATCAACATGTTTGCACTGATAGTGAAGATGACATATACATTTGTAGCTGTCTGAGTTGAAGTCCACATTTGGCATTTGCAAAGCAGGACAAATTAATTACTTTAAATTTGTTAAACTTGTTTATGACCTGTGAGGGCAAAAGAACCATTTTACAGAACATGGCTCATTTCCTCAGCTCTCAGCCTTAGGAGCAAAGGTATATCCTGGCTCATTTGACAGGACAAGGAATGTCTAGCATGACCTGTCAGTGATAAATAGGTCCCATTCCCCCAAAGCAGGGCTGGAATGAGTCCTGGACTGTTTTTTTCCATATGTGACTGAACATGAAATCTTATACTTTTGTTAATGGATCTTTCCAGCTGTAGCATATTTGGCTTTGTGGGTCTTCACTTTCACCAAATGGAGCTAGAGTGTGATAGTGCATGTTCGTGTTTTACAAGCAGAGCTTGTACCGTTGTTTTATTAAAGTGGTTATATATCCTCCACTATAAAACATTTGTTTTATTTGAATTTGGGTAAAATATAATCTTTGAACTCAAATTCCCCGTTCTGGAGGAATATGCCTTCAACAATTAATTTAAATTCAATCAACTCACATGTATCTGAGACCAATGCAAAATCAAACATTCTGTCTAACTAGGGCTTTGGAAATGAAAACTTGATAGTTTGGAGAGGAAGGGTAACAGATTTCAGGAGCGTGTTCTTTAGAATTGCTGATATTACCTGTGTAATTTGAGCAAATTACAAACCTTCACAGTGCAGGTGAATATCCACCCTCTCACAGATGTTATTTGTTGTCATTATTTGGGTCTTTCCTCCATGGACACACACTTGGATCCAGCGGGCCAGGCAGAGACAGGCTGTGCTCTGGGTCACAGACAGCTCTGTTTCTTCCAGGGAATGTAGGGACTGGACAGAAAACAGGTTTAAACCTTTGCTTTAATGCTGTCAATAGAAAATTTTTCATCCCATCATCTGACCTATGGAGAGGATAAAAAACAGCCTGTGTGAAGTGACACTGATCTCACATGTGGGCCTGTTGTCTGGAGCCAGAGATCCCTCCTTTAAAGACTTGGTGGTCCCAGATAAGGACAAACCTGGGGTTGTTGGCTTCTTTGCCAGTGTGAATTTGCCAAATACCAGAGTGCCTGGGATATTTGTGGAGCATTCCTGCTGGCCACGTAAAGAAAATTTTTGTCATGAGGAAGTGGGCTTGCCTTCGCTGAGGGGAAGATAAATCAGCTTAAAAAGAGCCTTGAAGTGAAAAAGGGCCAAAAGCCAAGAAATGTTTAAAAGTTGTATTGAGGGCAGGCAGCCTTGCATTTATATAGTTGAACAAATTCCACTGCCATACAGTAGTTGTTAATCCTGAGCTGGATTATCAGGTTTTTCAAAAGCACTCCTTCTGTGGCTGCTGCTCACAGCTGCATCCCGACCCTGGCTCTGCTCCAGCACGGGAATCACCTCTCCTGCTCCACAGACACCTCCGGGGCAGGAAGGAGCCTGGCCAGCAGCACGGGGTGGAGTGGTCCATACTCCCTTCCTGGTAAATGCTGATCATTGCCCTGTGTCAGAGCTGCCTGTAAACTTCTGTCTGGTATCTGCTATGCAGTTGACTTCCTCCAGCTTTTTAAACGGAAATAGGTTGCAAAACAGTTAAATATAAGTTCATCGGCTTGTATTTCAAAACTTTTTTCCATTGCTGTGGCAAGAGCTGATGTCTTCATCATATTATTGATCTTAGATATTTCCTGTGTGCAAATGCATCATTTAATTTAAATGTCTAAAGCTTCATTTAGAAGCAGTAGAATTTTATACGGCATCAGTCTTTCCTGCATTTTTACCTTTGAAATATTAGTTGAATCCCATGTGAGCAATTTTTTTTCTCTCATTTTCTTTTTGATTTCAAGTCAGGTAATAATCAGTTCTGTGTTTTTTCCTTAAGTGGGTACTTTTCATTTGAATGAAGCTGGAATGTGTAGAAAGGACTGTTTATTATCACACCATACCTATTGTGCCTTGTTATGGAGAGTCCTGCCTCCATTGTTCAAGGGAATGGCAGTAACAGCATGAAGCAGCTCAGCAAAATGAGAAATGGAATTAAAAAAGGAAAATAGCTGTAGAGATCCAGGAGCTGATTTAGCTCGTGTATCAGAAGTCAACACTACTACACTGCTCAGCAGGAACTGGTTTTAGCTAATGGTAGTAAAAGGAAACACAGGACTTTTGAAGCAGGAAAAAGAATTACAGAGTGTTATGGGAGAAACGGGCTGATAGGGATGAGGTTTTCAATGCAAATAAAGTTTTAGGAGTATGAATATTCCTGATTTTTCAGTGGAAACCGGAGAGTCTTCAGATTTGCATAGGTGCTTTTTAAAAATCCTCTTATAGTGCATTTGCATGGAACACAATGGCATCTTCCCTGCAAACTACGTTTTATTTATTGCAATTTAGTAATGTAAGAAAATGTCATAAAGCAGAGCAACTCAGCAGGATGAGAGGTCAGGTCCCACATCTCCCCACCCAGCCAGAATGGGGCTCTGGGACTGCAGGGCCTCAAGAAAGCCCCTTATGCTGTAGCTCACCATGCAAAATGAGCCCAGGACTGTAACTCTGTCACCAGACAGAGCTGCCTGAGCTCTGTGGTAGTTCTGAGCAGTCTGGCAGAGTCACTGAATTTGGGAAGGAGCCTCAGCTGAGATAGCAGTGCACATGCTGATCTGGGTGAGCAGTGTTCACACACCTGGGTGCACTGTGGGCAACCTTCCCCCTGCACCCACAAATATTCCCAGTCAGGCCTTTTTGAATATTTTTGCTACAGATAATCCGAGTGGTAGAGAGCTACAGAATAATTCTGCTATAAAGTTGATTTGGTTTGTGTTGAAATGTTGAAAAATATTTGGAACAAGACTTTGTTTTTGCTCCTTTATAGGCAACTTTTAGTGTGAACTAAGTAATCTCCTAATTATGGTATTTGTTCATGTGTATGTAAATTTGTACAGTGGTGACATCTGCTATTGCCTAATCAGCTTCTAAAGAATAAAAACAATAATCACAGGAAATGGATTTGGGAAATCTGTACTTTAATTAAATCTGCTAAGTGTCAAGTTTTGTTATAAATTTCTACTTACTGACTGCAGGTTTTTTATTGTTCTTACAAACAGGTAATTATAACCTGAGGCAGAGTTATACCTTAAAGTTTTTTTTACTCTCCTCTTTTACTCTGCTCAGACCCATTGACTGAGGAAGTGCTTATTTTTTACTGAGATTCATAAGCCTTCCTGTTGGAGTCTGCATGCTGCTCTTCACCCACTGTCTCGGCCACATTGTAAAACTCAGGGGGGAAACCTAGTGTAAAGCTGTTGAATATTATGTTTTCTTTCTGAGGGAGAATTATATTACTACTTTTTTTAAAGAGGGCATTTCTGTGTTAAACCCATATCCTCAATATTTAGCAGTCCTATGGTGATTTGTCATCTGTGAGCACTGGCATGGTTCAAAATAATGTTCCAGTGCTTGCAGTGTCCTGAAAACCTCTCACAGAACTGGGATGCCACATGCAGGGAACTGCACACACATAGGGACACAGGCACAGGAACTTTCCACTTTCTAGGAGAGACAGAATTTTTTTTTTATACAAGGCATAACTGGGCTCTTCATCTGTTCTTCCTGAGCTCCTATGCTTTGGAACAAGGCCTCCCCAGTTCTTGGTATTAGTGTGATGCTGCCCTTTCTACACTGAAGGAAGTTGAGTTTAAAAGCCTTGGTTTTGAAAATATTTTCTGGACAGGCCCGACACTGGTGTCACCTAGCTTGTTTGTCCCCAGGCGTTAAATCTGTGCAGCAGGCAAAAAAAGAAAAATATCTGAGTCTTTCTGAACTATAAATGTAACCAGCAAATAGATAAGAGTTCAGTGTCCTATAATAGGATGTCTTTTCGCTGACTAGCAGAAAGGGAGTGACTCAGCCTGACTGTGTACACACACTGAAATAGACTTTTTCAAGTCTGGAGACAAAGGCCTTTACATGCATTTATAAAATTGCCTTTAAAATGCTTGTGAATGAGTTAGTCACACAGCCATCTGATTAGACATGAACAGCCTCCCTATTTTTTGCATGATTAGGTCATCCCAAGAGAATCACAAAACAAAATAGACACAGATGTGTCATCCAAGGGTGACTAATAAAATATAGTTGAATACAGTGCAATTAGGAAAATAGTGCAAGTAGGAAATTTTCAAGCCAGTTTCACAACTCTATGTCCTTCTGTTCCCTGCCAGAACTTGCTCTTCAGGAAGTTGATAGAAAAAGTTCCCTTTGGCTTGCACAGGTTCAGACAGGTCTCTGATTTCTCCTTGCTCCTTTTCTTTCCCTCTTTGGGGCTGCCTCCAGCTCTGCAGTAGCATTTTGAGCATCTGTGCCTCATAGAGTCTCTTCACTTTCATATGAAGATTGTACTTTCCCATGAGCTCGCTGAAGTGGGAACTGCTGCAGTGGAGACTGGGGAGAGATTGGATGACACTTAAAATCTGGGGAAGAAGAGAAATGGCACAACTGGCACAATCATAAATGTGTGTCTCAGTAGCAAGAGCAAGCAGAGAGCTGTCCCCTTTCCATACCCTTGCAGAGGGAACATTTTGTAAAGTACAATAGAGAAGGATCCTTCTCACTTGTAGACTTTCATCTTAGCTTGAACTCCAGCGATGTGAAGTTTTCGATAAGCTGAGATCATTGTCTAGGTACTTGTAACTTACTAAATGGGCTTTCAATTACAAGCTCTGTGAGCGAGAGAGAGGTGTCAAAAGAAACTTGATCTTTACAGTTTTCCTGTAGTTTTAATTGTGAGTGGCATCTAATCTCCAGCAGGCAGCTGTGAGATGCAGTCCTGGGAAAGGAAAAAGCCCCTAGACAGCTGAGAATTAGAAAGAAACACGCAGCTCACTTGATTATTGGTGTAATCTTTGAGGTGTCTTTGCAGTCCTAAGAACCTTGTTTTACAGCTGTCAACTTTAAAGAATAATGTCATCTTTCCCGAGCCTCTTTTTCTAGCGGTGGCAGTTGTCTGGGGAGATAAAAACTACACAGACTGACACAGCTGCTGATATGAAGAGGCTTTCGATGGCTCTCTCACCACTGCTGTAATAAAATCAAGAAGTACTGAGTCCAGGATTATCTTGTAGCAGATTTCTAGTGAGTAAAAAAACTGCCCAGAGTAAGTCAGGCAAGTTCTAAAAGTTTTTACAGTTTCAAAGACGTTGGTGGAGGAAGAGGTGACTGGTTGGCTGCTACATTGAAATATATTTTTGTAGTAGTGGAAGCCCTGAACTAGGTCTGCTCCTTCTGAAAATGTGATGAATACTGTTATGGAAAAGCTTACTGGTTCTAATGTGAAAATACCGGGTACTTCCACTACTGAGCACTTTTATGTGTTCATTCTAACATATCCAGAGGGACTTCCTGACGGGAAAGTGCTTCCCTGCTCGGAAAAGGTTGTTAGTATTTATTTAGCTTCTCTCCTCAAAGTGATTTAAAACTGGGCAGACTAAGTTGCTTGAATTGAAAGGACTAAGTGGTATTTTACTCAGTGCTGGGGTGTGTCAGCCACACGGTGTTTGGCAACAAACATTACTGATTTAGACATCTGTGGGAAAAATCAATGGAACACTATGTATTAATTCACTCAGGTTCTTTAACAAATGTACCCTGGGGTTGTTCAATATGATCTGGTTTTCTATAATGATCTTAGAATTAGGCTGGCCCAAACCTTTTACGTGTTAATAATAGCACTGCATTAATATTGTGTGCATAATCAGGGGTTGCTTAATTTAAAGTCGTGTTAGGATAATGTAAATGAATTCTTACCATGCTGGCTGATGGCACTCCATAATTCCAATTTGTCCACATAGAGTGTCACTGTTTTGCAGATTAAGGAGTCTGGGATATAGTGTTTTGTTGCTGCCAAAATTTACCTCAAAAACACTGAGATTCATTGTAGTTTAATGAATAAGGAGAGAAGAATCCTTCCTGTCTTTTTCTTTTTTTCTAACATCTTTTCTACTTTGTGGAAGTTGGATTTAATTCTTGCTTTTCAAAAGGTAATTATGAATTCTTATGCTTGCCAGAAATGTAAAAGTAATGGGTTCAGGCCTTAAACATTTGTTCCCCTGTCAAAAACAGCTCCTCTAAAATCATTCCCCCTAGAGAAAAATATGAATAATCTTAAAGAAGAAATCTGTAGGCGGAAGAGAGCTGCTAAATAAGTAGTCCTAAGAAAGAGAAATGGTGAGCTGCAGCCTTCAACAGCTAGAAAAACTATATCTTATATAGACACTAACTATGGTTTGCTATTCAAAGAGCTTGAGGGAAAAGAGAGCTAAGGCTATAGAAAAATTATTTCCTCAGAGAGAGTGTCTGCAGGAAATAGCCTGTTGCTAGAGTTTAAGGGAAAACTGAAAAATCTGATGTTTGATTCAGGAGTTGTTGAAAAGAAGAAAAAGAGCATCTTTGGATGTAGGGTCTTTTCAAGAACTCATTTGTTTATCCTGCTGTTCTTGGGAAGAAAGCACTGAACCCTTCCTGACAGACTGTGATGGGCTTGACCCGATCCTAAGGTCGCTTCAATAAACCCTTTCCTTGGTTTTACCCAGAGTAGGACCATGTCTCAAAGCCAGAGCTGTCAATCATTCTGCATCTGCCTTCCTTGGCTGGAGAAGAACTCAGCTCCAATTTAACCCAATTACTGTGTTGGGCCAGGTTGTGGTGCTCTGATGCCTCCGTGTGCATTCCAGAGTGGAGCAGTCAGAGCTGTGTGCTGAGCTGATGTGAGCAGGGCGGGGGTGATGTCAGTGCCTGGGCTGTGCTTGAGCAAGAACAGGAATTCAGGTGCTGCTTGGGATTTTCTGCATGAACGTGGTCCCTTAGCAGAGGACAGAGCCCCGATGACACTTCTATATAATTAGAGAGGTGGCTCAAATTGCCCCAGTACACTAATAACAAATCCTGTAATTGCTGAATTCACCCTCCCTGCTGACCATTAAGGCAGTTTGAGATGGCACATTACAAGTAACCCCCCCCCCCCCGCCCAAAACCAGGCTATTATTACTAAGAGAAAAACATCTTGCAAAATGCCACAGATAATAAAACGTTTTTTCAAAAAGCAAAAAGAGGTTGGGAGTTGATGTATTCACTTGGAAACTAAGCCAGTGAGGATTTGCATATTCAAATAAAAATAAATAAAAAATAGCAGAACATTTAAAAGAGGCTTATTTCTATAATAATGCAAAATGTTAAGCACAGATTTACAAGCATAAATAAGAATTCAAGTCACAAAATGGGTAGAGACATTATACCAGCACCACTAAATAGATGAAATAGCAGCAGTCAATCTAATAAATACTTTTTCTTTGCTACCTCTGAAGCCAAAGAAATCAGACTGCTTTAGGGACATGCTCAAAAATAATTCAGAGAAGTATCTGCTCTGCCTTCCTGCCACTGCCAAAATGCACCATCTGAGATCACAGCACCAAACCACTTTTCACTGTTGCCCTGGCCATTGCACACATGGCAAAATTAAGCTTTTAAAGGGCAGCAAAAAGAATGAGGAAAATGTGATGGCAGCAACCAAGGAATTCATCCTGCTGAAATCAATGGCTGTTTGAATTATAGTTGCTAAATTTATCTGCCTACTCCAGGAATTTCTGAAACTTACTTTCTTTAGTCCAGCTTCTTTTTAAACATCTGTGTGCTGGTTTGCCGCACCATTTCCTCCAGAGGAAAAATATCACCCTATGATTGCTTGGGGTGGTGGAAGCACTGAACATTTCCTAGCTCTGTGGGGACATCTGTTGTTGCATCACTCAGCCTGTGAGTTAGTGCCAGTAGGAGCTCTGGTCAAATCCTCCTGTTCTGGTAAAATCAGCTTGGAATGCTAGTTCTGATTATCACCTGTTGTCAAACCAAATCCTTTCTTTTTTTCCTTCACCCTCAAGTTACCTGGAAATCACATCTTTGTGTGAGTTTAGAGGGAGCACAGAGGAGCCACGGAGGGATGAGGAGCAGAGTGCTGGTGGTGTGTGTGACATATTGGGCAATCTGTAAATGCTCTGCTGCAATGACAGAGTCACTGAAACCTGAAATTTTAGGGCTCAGTTTGGCAAAGGCTGTGCTGAAGCCCATTGCTGAATGCTTGAGCATATATGCTTATATTCCCTGGTAAGCAACAAATCTGAGTCTTCTAATCTGTGTTTTGTGCTTTTGCAAATGGAGCTGGAGAGCTCATTTGGAGGCACCAAAAAAAAAAAAAAAAACCAAAAAAAAAAACCAAAAAAAAACCAAAAAAAAAAAACCAAAAAAAAAAACAAAAAAAACCCAAAAAAAAACCCACCCCAAACCACCTCCCTCTCCAGCCAGGGCCCATTCTATGATGCAGTTCATTAAATAAACTGCTGGCAAACCTCTTCTTTGTAAATCCATTTGTGTGAAAATAAGCTTGGATATTTTTATTATAATTTTTACAATTTCACTAGAAGCCTGTGTTTTTAAATAGCCTCCTGCTTTCCAAAAGCTCGCATGCTAAGGGTTTTTTTTGACAGAAAGAATCTGCAGGTGCCTGCAGTACCTTGTATTGAAGGAGTACCTCTCCATTTAGAGGGCTCAGTCATGTTTGTTGTAGTGCTCTTCATTTTATCTAAGTAAATGATAGCTTTGGCTTCTGTAACTAAAGGCTAATTCTGCTCTGTTTGAGGGAGAGGGGAAGACATTTAAATCAGTGCAAAGCACCATCGATCTGTCTCTTGTCATCTGATTCAATTGTCCCAGAAGTCAGTGAGAACCGAGATCACAAGGGTTATGGATCAGGAGCAGCCTGGAATAGAGGAGTTCTTCACTGTCACTCTCATGTGCCGTGATGGAAAGTGTGTGGTGAGAGACCAAGCCCTGTCAGTTCTGTGGTGGTGTCCTTCCTATGCACATAAGGTGTGAGGGATTTCCATGTGGCGCCTGCTGTTGTTCTGCCAGAGCCTGTGCATCCCTGAAATCCAGTCTGGGCAGTTGGCATGAGACATGGCAAGCTTTGTTCAGGCTCTTCACCTGGGGCAGTGAAACCACTTCTCGGTGATTTCATGGCAGAACACAGGCTGCAGAAATCCTGGGATGAGGAAGCATTTATTTACTGCAAGAATTCTGCTTGCCAGCAGCTGATATGGGCATAGTAGACACAGCAAGGTCTAAGGCATGTTTGAGCAGCTTTTATACATAATAATAATATGGCAAAATGAGTAAGCAATTTTTTTTTCAGCTCGCTTTACAGCTCTCTTGTGCCAGTTTGGTACAATTTTGGTTGGGTTTTTTGGCTTGCTTTGGTTTGGTTTGTTGGGATAGGATTTTTTGATTGTTTATTTATTTGTGTGGGTCTTTTCCACAGGGAATTCAAGTGCAATCATCTAACACCTTTAGAGACATGACCAGAGCTAGAACATTAGGACATTTTATGTTGCAGAGACAATGCTGTTTCATTTAAATTCTTTTCTTATTTTGCAGTGCCTCATTTAAAAGGAGTGGATGTTTTCTGTTTCAAAGCCTGTTCCAAATTTTCCTGATTTTTTTCTCTCATGTAAAATCACTTGTAAGTCCATAAGGGTTTCATTGGAGAAATTAAAATTGTTCAAGAGAGGTAATTTAAGGACATCCCTACCCATTTACAAAAGCAAAATGGATATGAGTTTAAAGTGTTTCCAATGCAGTGGGGTGCTACGTAATATATATACAGACACAAGTTTTAGTTTTGGATATTTTATTGTGCTTGCCCCAGGCTGGCTACTCAGGTATCCTGAAGAGCTGAAGCAGGTTTTTCCAATATAGTTTGTTGAGCTTTTAGGCTTGGGGTTTCCTTCTTTTCTGCAGTGACATGCTGTGGATTTTGCCCACACTTGGCAGTCATGTCTGTTGCTGACTGACAATGGAGCCAATCTAGAGTAATATTGCAACTCATCTGGTAAGCTAAAACTGAGCTGAGCAGCTTTAGGAAACCCCTAAAGTGCACCTAAGAGGAACTAGATCCACTCCAAGAAGAATGTGAAATTTCCACTGAGAAATTATGGGAAATATCACCAGGGAGGAACTAACAATACTAAATGAGCTATCCTTCACAGCATAATATTAAAAGTTTACTAATATAACTTGTCCCCTCAGCAGCAGTGATGGCAGACATTTTCATGTCTAGGTATTTAAAGTGGTGTCACTGCCTGTTAGCAGCATATTTGTCGCTAGAAATAATGGGGCCCCTTTGCAGCACTGCAGTGTTTGATAATTAAAGGAAACTATATCTGTTTGACACTTGCAAAGGGTTCATATATGTGGGCTCATTTATTTACTTTAGGGTAAGAAAAAAAGGAAGATCATTGCATATTAAAGCTTTTCCTGGCTCTCTCAGGCTGCACCTGAGAACTTGTTCCTGTGCAATACTTGCTCTCCAAAGGCATCCCCCAGCTGAAAAGTAAAGAAATGCAGAACTCGATGTACTGCTTGGCTCAGTGTTCAAAAGCAAGTGCCTTGTTTCCCAAATGAATTTCTCTGGCTTCTGTTCCCAGCCATCAGTTCTTCTTGTGTAATTTCTCTCTCTCTGGACGAGAGAGACTCTCAGTACCCTGTGTTTGTTTTCTCCACGGGAATGTGCTTACACTGTATAAACCAGTCACTTGCCAATCTTCTTTTCATAAACTGAATGTCCTGAGATTTCTGTAGTCTCACTATAGAGAATTTTTCATATTGTCCATGTAGTCAAGGTTTTGGGACTATTCTCTGTATTTTCTCCAGGTTTTTTTTCTAAGATATGACATGAACATGCTGTGTACTAACCCAAGGTCTCACAAGTACTGTCTACATTTCCCTGCTTCTTATTGCTCTCTGGTATTCAAATTTAAGGAATAAGTTTTCATTTTCATACAGCTGGGATAATACTGGATGCTGGTAGGCATTTTTAGATACCTGTGTAATGTAATGAATATCCTTTCTGGTATCACACAGGTATTCCCCTTCCTGCAAGTACATCCATATTTCTTATTTCTAAACTCCCTGCACTTGGCTAATTAAAATTTATTTAATTTAACTGGGCATAGCTTTCCAATGATCCCCATCATTTTAACTGTCTTGTCTTCTTCATGAGGTGTCATTCAGCCACAACTTGTCACCTACAAATGTGTCAGTACCTGATCTTGTGTTTGCTTGCAGGTCATTGATGAAAACAGTAGCTCAAGTATTACTTTTTGCAAGCCCTCCTATGGAGCCCCCACACCTCAGGCTCAGTCCTGGCTGACAACATTCATGCCCATAGCTGACACCCTCTTCCCTGTGATTTGTGCAGCTCTGTCTGCATGTTGTAAACCATCAGAGACTTCTTTTATTGTCAAGTTTTGCTCTTGGCTTTTGCATTTTATGAGAGAGAGGAAATAGTGGAAGTCCAGATCTTCACAGTATTTTGGGGCAGAGGTTCTTCACAGTGACATGAGTAGACAGACCTGTGTCATGGTTTTTGAAGATCTCTTATATTCCTATTGCAGGAGAATGAGGGGTGACAGATGAGTCAAAGCAGCTCACCAAACTTGCCATAACATAACTGCTTGCCTAACAGAAGTTACAGAATTTAAGAGTTTTGTTTCACAGCTGGACTGTTAATCTCATTATTATATTCACTTGTCAGAGCATGTTAATATAACCAAGTGAAAAATGCCCCTAGACACATCCTATTGAATATTTTAAATGAAGAATTAAATGTGACTTTCAAGACATCTAAAATAAGTGATGCTAAATCATGGGGATCTTTCAGGAAGGGTTGGTTACCCTATATGTGCTCTGAGAGTCCCCCTAAATAAAAATGACAGAAAATTCAGTTAGAAGTCAATTGAGTAATGAAAAAATATTATGATCTTCTTTTAAATCTCCCATTTTTTTGTTGGTATCCTTTTTATTAGGGGTCTTCCTTAAGGATTGAAGTGGAATGGTAATTCTGCACATAAAAAATACAAGCTGAAAATTTGATCAAGAGAACTATGCAGGCAGGAAGAAATTCAGAGATTAAAAACTTTGTTAGTAAGACTGTGCTGTGGTTCTGTGCTGTGTCCCTGTAGATTTAATTCCTGAAGTTAGTAGGACCTTTGTAGCTATGCTCTGTAAGTGCTCAGATTTAGAACACTAAGCCCCCGCTCACCCATATGGTCATTTATTTTCCTCCATAAATATTCTGATTTAAATCTCTTTAGATAGCAAGATCCAGGTGTTTAACAACTTCTAAAGCCATTGGTAAAGCAAAATACCCAAATGTACAAAGTCTCACTGGAGATTAATTTGTTGTAGTCAGCGATTACAGTCCTTGAAGATTACATTCTCTTTGCTTCCAGCTGAGCCACAACAGGCCAGGTCTTGTCTGCCTTATGGATTTCAGTGGGGCCACTGATATGGATGAGCAAGAAGGCTGTGACAGAAAGTGTACAGTACTTGGGTTCTGAGACATTGAAAAAAATATTCCTTCCTCCAATGGAATAATTCAAACCTATGCATCTTCTCCCGGATGGCAGGAGGAGGTAAATAATGACACATTCAGTGCCATTTGTCTGTGTGGCAGGGGAGCTGAGCCTTTGCCTGGGCAGCCTCCCTGCTTTTGAGCAGCATGGAGCTGAGGCATCTGGTGAGCCAGCCTGGGGCCCTGGGAGACTACAGTCCCTAAGTGAAGAGCCTGGGGAAGTCCAGGGTGGACACAGTGAGTGCTTCTACTGGAGGCAGTGCAGATTTTGGGAAGGTTCATACAGAGTCAGAGCTCACAAGCCCATCTGGCTGTAAATGATTCTGTTCCACAACTATCCAGGCTCCGGAAGAGCTTCCATCACTCTTGCCTTGCTTTTATCCAACAGATAGAAGAGATGCATTGATCATCTTTCTGTGCTTTAGTTTTCTCCTTTCTTCAGTGGAAAACTGGAATTGCCAGTATTAGTGCACTGTGACTTTTCCAGATAAAACATACATACAGACATATATTTAGATATTTGTATCATTTATTGCTACCTTTCACAGGCAGAGACATTTGAGATAAATTCTTTACCACTAATTTAATCCACAGTTCTACATTGGTGGTCCTTTTGGCAATTGGTTGTAACTCTCATGATTGAGTTTCCCTTTTTTCCCCTGCCCCTTGAGTATCAGTGTGTATCCACATGATCTCTGTTTATGCAGGTACCTCAGCACAATGTAGTATCTGTACAAAAAAAGTTATAAATTAAAGGAAACATCAACCCTTTACTGCAGTTGCATTTTCCAGGAAAGTAAATGCAGTGAAATACATTGTTAATGAGGGATTTCTTCTAATTGGCAAGATGGTCCTGGGAATATTCATTATAATTTCACTGAGAGTTGCATGTCCAACTTTCATTTTGGGCTACCCAGGTCCTCCTTTCATCCCATTTAATGTTTTTGGTAATCAGCCATTAATTAAACTGTCGTGTCTTACCAGCAATAACCCAGCAGTAGTTTGGTCCTGCCCCGCTCTTGTAGGAAATGTGCAAGATGAATCAGCCAAGTGTTTGGTTCAGGTCAGTGCTGGCCTGTGCTTGCCCCATCCCAGCATGCTGGGGGCTGGTGGGAGCAGCATGAATAATTCAGGGCACCACAGGACTGTGACGGGAGCTTTTCCGAATGGTGCCTGGACAGATGGAGAGCAGGGAGCATGAGAGACATCCGTGCCAAGGCTGGGACTTTGTTGCCAAATCTCATGCAAAGCAGGGCTGTGAAGCTGAAATAGAGATGTGAATTATAGTTTTTTAATGTTCATTAAAATTTTTGGTCCTGCTGAGATGAAAAATTCCAGAGCAAATAGAAATCCCTAAGAACTCACCATGTTTTCTACAAAGGTCATCTTCAGTCTCTGATTTTTACATTTGCCTTTGTTCCCAAAAATGTTTAATTGTCACATTGTGATGGCTGCAGACTTCAGCCTGTTAGGAAATTGCGAGTGAATCTTGAAGTGTAAACAAGCCCCTCATGTCAGGAACAAACCTAGAATTATTTCTACTCATTCCACTTCATGGTGCTACAGCAGTTTTTAGTAGGTTCAAGGTAGTTTGACAGATTGTGATAAAAACAGTGATGAACGTATTACTATTTATACTGTAAAACTGACTATATTAAAAAACCTAGAGCATTGTCCTAATCTGACTTTCAATATAGAAATCCTCTGTCCTTTAAGCCTCTTTTTGGGGGATTCTGGCTGGGAACAGAGATGTGCTTTTATAGGCAAAATACATGACCTTTTCCAGGCCAGGGCAGGGGCCAGTGAGGGAGCTGGAGGACACTTGTGAACAGGTGGCTGGCAGAAGGGGAAAAGCTCTCAAGAGGGTGGTGCTCAGTGGAAAAGCCTCCATTATGCTAAAAGAAATTTTTCCCTATCTGTCTTTGACCTTTGGGCTGTTGGTTGCACAATCACAAAACGTAGTTTTACCCAAGGTGGGATTCCAGCAGTTTGGAGTGGAATGCAGACATTTCTCTCATTCCTCAACTGAAAGATACTTACAAAAAAAGGCAGGTTGGCCTTGGAGAACATTTAGGCCCCAGATGTGATGGTCTGATCTCCTGCAGATTGATCCAGAAGCAGAATAAGTGATAAGGTCTGTGGAGTTTGTGCAGCTTCAAAAAATACGCCCTGTGGTAGGTTTGTGGAGCAGAGGGAAAGTATGATTTTCAT
>WEIU01002533.1:118903-167064 GCA_013389925.1 Aegithalos caudatus | reverse complement strand
AGTAGCAAAAACTGCAACACTATATTTGCATTTTCTGTGTAGAAAATTGAAGAAAAAAACCCCTTGAGGCTGATTACTAAGTAAATGCATTTATAAGTGATTACAGTAAGTTAAAAGAATATAGGCAGTCTTTTGTAAGGAATAGCTGTGATTCCTGTAGATAAGAGTCAATTAACTACCAAGTCTTTTTGTAGTTTACTGATTATCCCTTAGACTTGCTTTCTCTCTCTCTCTCTCTCTCTCTCTCTCTCTGAAGTCACAAGTAACCACAGTGTGGAAGACATGAAGCACACATTTTGAAACATTCTGCTTCTACTTCTAATTGTGTTTGGTGTATAAACACAATTTGAGCTCAAATGAAATTTTCCAATTGCCTTAGGTACAGAACATGACTTTCACAGAGTAAAACGGTGAACACAAACAGTCAGGTATTTTCATAAACCCAAAAGACAAACCAAGGCTTACTGTGCACTGTCAACAGCATTGGAACTGATAAAAATTCCCCAATCACTCCAAGACCAGCAGCTGCGCTCTCTCTGGCAGCCAGACCAGCCTGGCTCCTCTTGCTCACCATTATCAACAATCCCATTAGATACAGGCAGCCAGCAGCACTTGAGCTGCTACACATCAGTGCTGCTAATTAACACTGCTTGTCAGGGCAGCTCCTCAGCAAAAGGGAGAGTCATCCACAGAACAGACTGCGAGCTCACATTTAATCCAGGCAATTGCTCTGAGCTAAGCTGCAGCTACACTAACTTTTCAGGGCAGAGTCCACTAAAATAGAAATTAATGTTGCAGTCAAATGGGTTTGACCAGTAGTCAGAGGCTTCTTCACAACATTCACTGCATCGTGCTGGTGAAACCTCAACTCTCATCACAATTATTTGACATACATACCAAGAACTCCAGAGCTTTCTGTTTCCAAACAGGATTGTTCTGTGGGATTGTACAATAGAGAAAAAAAATTTAAGAGACTCAATTTTACAGCAGTTGTTGCCTCATCCTGTACAGAAGATGACATTTTAATCTTTTATTCAACAACAAAAAAAGATGTAATTTTAGGTCAGAGCCATAAACATGTAACCTTAGATGTAACCCTAGATCCTCAGTATCAGTTTGGTAGCAGCTACACAAACACAACTGCATCACTTCCAATACCAGGAAGAACACATTTCACATCTAAGCCACACATACAGGAGGTATCTTTCCCAGCCTTTCCTCACTCAGGAGCAAAATCATGTATAAAAAGTCAAGTGCTCCACTGCATTTAGCATAGTACCTGACCAGCCTGAGGCCTACACAACCAACTCTGCCACTAAGATAAAAACACAAGGCACTTCTCAGTGTTTGTCACCAATCAGGACAGATAACTCAGTGATCATTTTGAATTTCACCTTTGAGTTAGGAAAAAGGATTGTAAATATTTAGATGGATCTTAAGATTTAACCTAAACTTTCAGTGTAGAATAGTCTTGATCTGAAGAGGGACAAAACAGGGAAGGGGAGATGGCAGCACAGGCTGGGAGACCTTCCCTGACAACACTGGCTCTGAGATTCTCGGTGGCTCTAAACAGGATTTACGAGAACTAAGGTGAAAGTACTGTATTCTCTTCCCCTTTGCTGTAATGAACACAAAAACTCTGACTCATTAGGTCAATTGCTTCTGCAATAATATTAATAAAATAGTAAATGAAGCCAAAGAGTAAGCATTTTCCAGAAAAATGAAAAACAAGCATAAAGAAACTGCTACAACATGAAGGTACATGAACACTTGTGTGGAGTTACTGCCTCTACATACCTCATGCTTATAATCATCTTCCAACCTTAAAAGAAAGAAATTACAGTATTAAGATGCATTCTAAATATTACTAAAACATTAGGTTTAGTCATAGTATCTTGAACCAAAATATTTCAGTTTCCAAATTTTTATCACTTAACCAATACAGGGTATCTTTCTCTAAGAAATAAGTGTTTTAAATATCTGTAAAGGTCCTTATTCTGAATGACTCCCAATGAGATCAGTAGTAGAGAAGAATTTCTTTACAAATGAGCTAAAGGAGATGACTACAATAACTGTGAGTTGGGTTTTTTCTTCCTCTATGAACAGCTTTTTATAAAACTTACTCAGCAATTATGTCCTTCAGAGAATGGAATCAGCTTGAAAGTTCAATTGTAATTACTTTTTGAGTGCAGTATATCAAAAGCCATAGCTACTATTTCCTCACAGACAAAAAGGAACAATTTACAGAAGATGAGTAAGAACAGTGGAATGACAATATAAAGTATTTTCTCATATGTCATGATTGCTACAGAAAAATAATTTTAAAAATCTCTTTTGATTATCCTGTGCAGGCAGTACTCTCACCTTGCCTTCTTCTTCAATGGGGCTAGAAAATGAAAAAGAATTATTAGCAACATCACAAGGCTTGCACTGTATTACTGCAACAGAAGCATTACACAAAGAGAACAGTTACTGGCCATGAAGTGGCTGTGGTTTCTGTAAAAGGGTAGGATTCAGCAGCAGATGGCAAACATCTTAGAAACCTGCAGGCATCCTTGATGATAAGTCTGTGGGAGACTTGTGCCCAAAGGGCTTTGCAGGGTACCTGCACCATCTCTGCTCAGACAGCTAAATCCCACACAAGGAGGCTGTATGGAATAAACTGAGGTAGGCCTCTCCCCTCCATGAAAAAAAGTTACAAGGTCTGCATGAGGGTTTTTTCCTGAGTAGATGATCCTAAAAGCTGTACATACAATAGCTAAGTTTCCAACAAGAAGTTATGGGGGTTGGAACGTCTGATCATCTCATCTCTTTGGCCCTACAAGGCCGAAAGACTTGTGTTGCCATGTTAACCAGCTCCCATTAATGTGGTTAGCACACGCTGATGAAGCTGTTAATGTCCCTTTCCTTGCTTGCACACTAGTACATGTTTACTAGTGGCCTTTCTTAATTATATCCCCAAACTCCTTCTCACTGTCAGAAGAGAGTTTTGAAATTTGCCAATATGATGTAATCTAAAGCTACTTACTCACTGCTGGTAACCCAGTAACCATGATTTTCTTCTAAATCACCAGAGGGGATTTTATTGGAATTCACTTGATGTTGACCTTATCATCTAACCAGAGCAAACCTTTATATTGAAAGGCACAAATCTTTTGCAGATAATTTCCCTCTTGTCCATTTTTCCATAGTTTCATATCCTGTAAGACTGGGTAGGATCACTCTTTTTGATGTTCCAGATTGATATTTAACCCTGTCTTCCACTTCTACAGAAGTCTGCTGACTTGACTAATGTCAGCTTACTCTGAACTGAGAATTACTGACCTAATCACTGGGTCACATTCCCTCTTCATTGCAAAGATTCCTGCCACGTTGTTTTGCAGACCAACATTCAAAAGCAAAAGCCACAGAAGCCACCAGTGATTTAAAAAAAAAAAGAAAAACAAATAAAAAGCACCGCTGTGGTAGGCTCCTACAGCAGGATTTCATGCTGACAAATTCTGTTGATCTATGCAACCTTCACCCACTTCAGTCAAACCCACCTTCCTTCTGATATTAACACTAGGGTCAAAAGGTAACAAAGAGGTATTCCTCCAGATTGGCATCATTAAGGATCTATAGCACACCCACAGTAACAAAAGATGTAGCTCAGCCATACTTCCCTCATTCCCATGAGGGAAGATGCTGGGTTTATGTTTGTTGGTTTGGCTTTTATTGCTTGTTCCAATGGATTTGCTAAACAACAGTAATTCCCACTCTCACCAGTGATTCTTTTGATGACAGAAATGAGGTATGGAAATGGAGAATGGAAATGGAGGATACTTTAGCAGCTTATTCAGAGAAAGCCACCAAGTACCATTTTTCCATACTTTTTTACTTTCCTTGATGAGCAAATTACTGCAGTTATCATAAATACCTTCAGAACCAAGAAGTTAAAAAATATCTAAGGTGTAGGAACTCTAAGGAAGACTGGAAGTCTGGCAATTTCCTTCTTTTGTCACTTCAAAATCACAAAAAACAGACAAATCTCTGAAAACATTGTTGAATGTTTTACATCAGTCAAACCCTTTGAGTTCAACTAGTAAGTCAAATTAGGCCAAATATCAATTGTATTAAATCTACTATATCCAAGAAATTCACAGACTTACATGAGGTAGCTGGTCTTACGTAACCTTCAACCTAAAAACAGAAAAAAGTTTCATTAGACTTTCTGATTGAAATTTCACAACATTCTCTACTGCAACTGCCTTTATGAAAGGAACAAGTACTTTTATTTATGCCAAAATAATTAAATTGAATTTAAGTAAATAAACTAAACGCCTCTCAAACCAGATAAAGAATCCTTTAAATATAAATGAAATTTGAAAGAAAATTTGCTTACATTTGAGAAACTTTAAGCTAAAAGTTAAAAATTATTGAAGTTAAAGTAATAAAATTTCTGAACCACTGAATTCAGACTGAACAATTTTGAATTTAAAACATCTAAAACTGAAAATATGAAGTTTTGGTTTTTTCTAGATGAATTTCAATACTACTGTTCTCTTCCCCAGATTTTTCAGGGCAACCTAAAGGTAAGCCTTATTTCAACTCACTACACTTCCTAGAAACACAAAGAAATTGAACAAGCTTTGCAAGCAGTACTTTTAAAATTTACTCTATTAAACATAAATGCACTGATAAAAGGCACATTAACAGACACTTTACATTTACTTCCAATTACCTGATACATTTTTAGTCCTTCACTCTTCTCTAGCTCTCCTGCTATTCGTCTGAGAAACGAAACTTTGCATTTTTTTATATCTGTTGGTCTTCTCCTCATTTTATCTGGAAATTCTTTAGCCTGTAAACAAAACCAGCTTGAAAAGGTTAATATCAAAATTCATCACAGTATTAAAATTTTACACATTTCACCTTCTGGATAAGCTTCCAAAAGCCTGGTAAACATTGATTTGAATATTATGAGCTAATTTCTTCCCTGCAACGTATCTAATCAAATTTTAAGAATCACTAAAGTAGTCTTCCAAACAAAAAATGGATAACATGCAAAGCTTGCTACCAAAAGGAAATGCCCTCTGTACCAAATCCAGCAATGCTATGGACATGCCGGGGAGTGAAAAAGAATCACACTGATTTTGGAAACTGATCCTGAAAGCAATCTGAACACTTAGGAACAGACTCTGGAGCTGATACAGACAGGTAGCCCTGGCTGTACTGCCTCAATAGCCCACACCATCAGAGCTCTTCATGTTGGTCTGAGCCAGGGAGAGTCAGCTATATAAGCATTGGCAATTTATCATATGGGGCTTGAAACTTCAAACTATCTAATTATTTAGAAAAAAAAAAAAAAGGGGAGTATCATAAAGAAATTTTGATCAAATGCATCAGAATTACTCACAATATACTCTCTTCTGTGTTTATATCCACTAAGGTGTTCTATCATAGGTGCCACCTCTGTATTACACCCACACAGCCTGCACTCGTAACGTGGCTCTCTTCTTCCTTCAAATCTGATTTCAACCACATGCTCTAAACCTGTAAAAACAAGAGTTACAAGTACCTCTGTTTTACTACAGACTACTGAAACAAATGTATTCTTTTCAATGCTGCTTATTAAATTCAGAATTAATCTATAAAATTATTCCATTTTCAGAATTTAACACTCCTTCAGGATCACTTCAACACTTCTTTGGACTTACTACTCACATCAGCTAAATTTATCTCTTTACAATGTCTTATTCTGAAAGGAAATATATTACCTATGGCAGATTTCCAAGCCCACCAAAAATATTTCATGCACCTTTACTCCTGTCCGGGATATTTTTTCAAGAAACTAAGAAAGAGAAAGAGAATAGGAAATGCCCTACAAATGTCTAGATTTAAAAACTGCTTTAAAAATACTTAGTCAAACATAGTTTGGACAGTATCTGAGTAAAAGCAGATGTAGGAAAGACATTAATCACTTCAAGAACCTTTCATAAACTGAAAGTGTTCAATAAACTTTTAAGAATTACAAGAATGAAAAGGGATTTTTCTTCATTTTTCCTAGAAATTACTGAGACAATCCCTTAAAAGTATTCAGAAATCGTCAAGTTTGAGGCTTCTTACCTAGCATGAAAAGTCTTATTCTGAAAAGCTTTAACGTAATAAATTTAAAAGCAGTTTAAAACAAATCAGAAAATCCTGCAGCTGTTCCCTTATGTCATAATTTCCAGTGCTCTGTATTCGTGATGGGTTGATCCTAGCCAGCAGCCAAGAACCACATAGCTGCTTGCTCATTCACATCCCACACCCCTCACCCCTCATGGACTTAAAGATAGTTTAGTAAATTCAGGAAAGAGAGGTAAATAAACTCCAAACCAAGCAACATGCAAAAACCTATCACTGCCCCACAGGCAGACCAATACCACGCCACAGTCTCTGAACAGCCACCATGGAAGTCAAACCCTGCTTCCCCCCTTTTTCTCTTTCTTTACCTCACACTGTGATTACTAAGCACAACACTAATCAGTACAGAATATCTTTTGTGCCAGTTTGGGTCAACTGCCCTGGATGTGCCACCTCCCAGTCTCCTGCCCACCCCCATCTTATTCAAGGGGTGAGGACCCAGTGTAACAAAACAATCTTGATGCAGGTGCACTGCTCAGCAACAAGAAAAAGCCACTAGGGCGTCATCAAAACTGCTTCATTCACAAATTCAAAACATACATCTGCTATGAAGAAATTCAGCTTCATCTCAGACCTGCTACAGTATCATACTGCTAAATCTTAACTCTGAAAATAAACTATCACCAAATGAACTGAAAGTGTTCTTGCAACCAAAATGTTTCCTATTACAAATGCTTAAAGTATTAATATTAAAAAACCTAGCAATTTCATATGTGGAGTAACTACAAGACAATGCACTAAACAGAGAAATTTTCTGCTAATACTAGGAAATTTGATACTTAGGCCTTCATCAGACAACTTATTTCTCTAGGCTAGCATGACACACTTGAAACACTAAGGCCACTGACAAGCAGCCTTGCTTCTTTCCTAAAGGCTACCTAATCTAACAGAGAGAAAGCATTAAAATCCATCTCACTACTTCTAGTATAGCCAAGGACAGTGAGGAAAAATATCTCACTAAGTAGAAACACCTGTATATCCCACCAAACAGAAAGCTACAGAGAACCACGACTGATGACAAGTCACCAGTGGCACAAAGTCCAGTCAGAGCCCAGAAGGCAGCAGTGCACCCCAGGGGTCAGCAGTGGCTCCAGTCCTGTTCAAAGCCTTCATCAATGATCTGGGTGATGGGGCAAAGGGTACCCTCGGCAAGGCTGCTGATAACACATCAAAGGGAGGGATGCCTGACACACCAGAGGGCTGTGCTGCCATCCAGAGGGACCCTGAGTGACTGGAGCTGGGCTGACAGGAAGCTCAGGCAGATCAACAAGGGGAAGTGCCGAGTCCTGCATCCAGAGAAGAACAAGCCAGGCACCAGGGCATGCTGGGGGCTGGCTAGCCAGGAAGCACATTGGCAGGAAAAGACCTGGTGGGACACCAAGGTGAAGAAGAGCCAGCAAAGGCTGATGGTATCCTGGGCTGCACAAGGAGGAGTGCTGACAGCAGGCTCCACTCAGCACCAGTAGGGCCATTCCCAGAGTGCTGTGTCAAGTTCTGCACTGCCAAGTACAAGAGACATGGGCACAGGAAGGGCCAAGAAGATGACAACACTACTAGAGCATCTCTTCTATGAGAAAAGGCTGAGAAAACTGCAAGTGTTCAGCCTGAAGAGGAGAAGGCTCAGAGGGGATCTCATCACTCTGTGTACGTAGCTGAGGTGAAGCTGCAAAGAGGGAGCTGTGTTCAGTGGTGCCCAGTGCCAGGACAAGAGGCGATGGCACAACTGAAGCAGGAGACACTGAACATCATGAAACACAACTCTGACTGAGAGGGCGACTGAGCACTGTAACACACTTCCCTGAGAGATTGTAGTTTTTTACTTGGAGATACTCAAAAGCCATCTAGACATGGTCCCAGACAACCTCCTCTGGGACTAGAGCAGGGTTAAGATCAGCCTAGGCCCATTCCAACTTCAACCATTCCATGATCTGGAAAAGGATTCTTTACTTAGATGGCTAGTACAAGTTAACAGTTAAAGAGACCTTGAATACCTAGTGCAACAAACTAAACTTTAAATGGTATGGGACAGGTTATTAAAAACATTTACAAAAAATGAAACAGTAACTAAAATCCCACCTTTTATTTCAAAAGAAATAGCCATTTGATAACAAATTCAAAGGCATACCATTTATAAAACAAAAAACCATACCAATTAGAGGTTCGTCTCTTCTGGGATCATTCATAAAATCCTTCAGACAGGTTATGTACCCTGTGAATGTTCTCTTCACTGAAGTAAAAAATACACACATAAAGAGACATTACACATTACATAGTTTACACATAATGTCTATGATCTTAAAGGATTTTCTAATGGGAGATTTTAATGGTGACAAATTCGTTTGCACTCTGAAATGCATAAGGAAAACAGGCAAGACATCAGTCCCCCACAGAAAGAGTCCAACACTTTGTCTTCTTTAACAATTTTATACACAAGAATTTAAGGTCGTCAAGAACCAAATAAGCAAAACAAGACTTCTAACACAACTCAGTTTACTAAGGCAAGATACCAAGTTCATATTCATAGCATGTCCCAGACTGTGTCAGTTCTCATGAAAAAGAAAAGCCACCAACCTCCTCCTCCACTTAAAACTCTAATACTAATACAGCCTTGTGAGACTGCTTGTTTGGAGTCTGAAGTTCAAGAACTAGGGCTAACAAAGAACACAATCTTCACTAATACAGCAAATATCTTTTAAGCTCTGGGCAGCCCAAAGGTTACACACACAAAGTCAGTAGATTCCTGAGTCTGAACTAGCAGTGTTTCAATCAGGGCTCTATCTTGCTCCTCACTGAGTTGTAATACCCTGGTTTTTGCTCTGCCTAAAACACTTCTAAAGCTTTTCTCCTCAGCTTAGAATACCAGCAGAATTCAGCTGGTAAATGCAAAATGGTCTCAGAGGCATTAAGTGTATTCAAATGTTGGACATTATAAAAGACCGTGAACAAGTGTTAAAATGCATATTTTTAATCTGCAAAAAAAGTCCAGAACTAGAACTCATCTATCTAATTACATATAACTGACCAGTTACAAAATTGGAGTTACAAAAGAATAATTAACACTGCTAGTTTCTTCAAACTGGAGCAAGTAAGTAGAAATACCACAAGCACTGAACTGTTACTGTATTCTTTCCCACTAGAAAGTCAGGTTATGGCTAAAAAAAACCCAACCACAACTTCACAAGAAGAAGGAATTCCATATTCATTCTTAAGTATTCATTCCATTAGAAATATGCCTGTGCTGCCATCAAGTCAAACTCCAGAACTGCACACAAAGAAAAACTTCACTAAGTTTTTAGATTAAACCATCTAGATGAAAAACTTCTTGCAATTTAACAGTACTACAAAACACCTCCTGGGACACCTCCTGCCACAGCAACAATTTTGGCCCATTTCCATCAGAAGTTCAGAGTCTTCTTAAAATCTTTCTATATTTTGGTTGGGGTGTTTTGTTGCCTGAGGTGACATGCACCAGTAGCATGTGACAATCAACATGTACCAAGCTGGTGCCAGGTAATTCATCTCCACAGACAGACTTTTATCAACTCTTATATGCATGCATTTGTGTGCCTGTGCAGCAGCTCAGTGTAAGCTGGTTATTCCCAAGCTGACAGACAAAAGCACATGAACTTTCAGACTTAATATGGAAAGATGCAAGCAGAAAAAAGTTAAAGGTCTCATCAAGGTAACAGCCATTTTCTTCTTGTTTCCTATACAACTACTGTTGTTGTAGTAGAATCTTAATAGCAAACAATCCATGCTATACTTGGTTTATATGCTTTTGGTTTGTTATACTTTCACTGTACACTGAGCATGCTAAAATTTTATTAATTGAAAACTTCACCAACTAAAAAGATACTAACTAGATTCACTACGTTATTATTGGATAATCATGAAGACAGAAACTATGTCTCAAGTTCGAAAGTCTTTCTGTAAAAATACTTGTAACTTCCTATTCTCCTAAAATCTTCTTTTACATAAATTAACCAGCGCACAAAAGAAAAGCGATGGTTGAAATGTCTGGCAGCTTGCACTGCTTCTTTCTAGACCATAATCAAAACACCTGCTTTAGTCATTGAAACACCACTGAAATGAAACAATTGCTTTCAAAGCTGCATCCGAAAAAGGCATCATTTATATTCAGCTACCTCGTTTGAGCACTCGATACTTCATCGGAACTTGGATTAGAGCTGAAGAACCTAGGATAAGAGTTTGACAGTCAGATTACTTCCTCTCACTTGCTTTTATCAAGTACTTAGATCATTGAAATATGTTACAGAGAACAGTTATCTTCATTGTGCCATTTAATATAGTATCAGTATTCCATCTTGGCAGTTTTCTTTTTTAACTTCATTGCTCTAAGTCTCCCATTCCACTCCCCTTCCCCACCAACACAAAATGTCAAAGAAATGCAGAATACTCAATTGCTATTTGATTTTGAAGTGTTTTTCATATTGCATATTTATTTTAAGTATCACATGACAATCAATCTGTTTTCCAGGTACCCAACAAAAGCTTCTGATCTAAACATTCAGAGCCTAAACATAGTCCCAGACGCAATTAATAAAGTAATTAAACTACATCTTCTTTTACATAGGGGTCTGTAGCTATTCCTAATCACTCAGAGCTTCAAAGTGAATGTTAAGGTGTCCACTTACACTCCTGTTGGAATTTCTCCCTTGCCCCTCTCTCCCTCAAATCCACAGACACACACAAACCACCGTGCTTTAATGATGTTGTCAATATTTTCTAAGTCACAGCATTCAAGATTAAAACAAGGTGATATTCTTACACTCATTTGATAGAAAAAAGTAGAAGTTAATTATTATTTGCATACATAATTCCTAATTTTGAATTTAGAGTTTTCTACAGTCATGGCAAACACAACACATTTTTTTTTCCTCTTTCCACATAAGACAGGGATTTAAGAGGTAAGTATCAAAGCTGTAAATCAAATCAAATCAAGGTTACATTCTGCAAACAACTCTGGAATATTAACTTAAGAAAGTGCATGGGAAAGCATATCTTCCTTGATTCATTAAAATAAATTATGCATCTTTTTCAGTTAAAAGCTTCAAAGTATCTGGTAGCAAGAAGCCCAGGCATTCTGCAAGTACAACAATTACCTAATGTCAGAATTGTTCAATTAGTATCTGAAGCTCAAGCTAAAATTCCAGGTCCAGCATGGGCAGACAACATGGCCAAATGCTTTATGATACAAAGAAGTATATGTGAAAAAGTGCTTTATTTAGTTTACTTCTAGGAACAAATTGAATTTACAGAGAATTGCACCAGAGGCAATTCACAGCACATTCTATCTTAACATGGTTAGATTTTACAATTATAGTCAAGATAAAAATCAAGTTGTAGCTTCTGCTACTACCCAAGGTAGCACATTGGAAGACTGATTTTTTTTCTAATTAAAAAAAAAAAAAACACAAAACAAACCCAAAAAAAAACAAAAAAAAAAAAAAAAAAAAAAAAAAAAAAAAAAAAAAAAAAAAAAAAAAAAAAAAAAAAAAAAAACAAAAAAAAAAACAAAAAAACCCACCACACTTCAAGTAAAGACCATTGCTGCCCACAGAAGTTTAACAAAGCAGTTTTGATTTTGAAGACTCTCCCATTTGGCAACAGCAGGTTTCCAGGTTAACATTTAGTTCACATTTACCAGCCACATGACTTCTTAATGTTATCAATAATATATTTCTTAAGCATCTCAAAACCAGACCAAAACAGTATTTTCTCTAAAGCATACCAGACTGATCAATTTGCTGAAAATCAGCTGGTTTGCCAGGCTCAAAGGGAAACAATCAACAAAGCAGCTTCCTGGTCTTCAGTGAGCAGCAGAATGCCCCAAAGAGCAAATCCAGGGCCCACAAGGATGCATCCCTAACCAGGTTACTGATGCTGGCATTCATAAAACCCTCTCAGAAAATTCACAGGCAACAGTAATTTAGGGGGTACAACCGAAGCCACAGCTTCAGCTGAGCAGGACTTGGGAACACTGAGATACTGCACAGGCAGCTCACTGCAGAATATCTTATCCCTCATTTTCTGGGACTTGTAAACATGACTGCTATCATCCTTGTTCAGTTCAAGGGGGATGGAGAGAAAGCAGAGGGGGCGCAGCAAAATGGCTACTACAACAAACAACCCAGGGCAAATAACTTATCAGAAAGGTTTGAGAGCTGGACTTCTTTAGACTGGTGGAGACTAAGAGGAGATACAATAGCATGAATACCTGAACAGCAGCTACAAAATGTCCAGCCCTGTGGGAATATGACAAAAGCATTAAAAAGGAGCAGCCAGAGATAGTTGCTTCAGGTGCAAAGATTAGATATTAGGATAAAATTTCTCTTTGAACAGAGGAGCAACTACAGACTGATGAAACACAGGTCACAGACGCTGTGCCTGTGAAGATGTTCAAGGATTCGGCAATCAAGTGATGATCCAGCACTGGCAGTAGTCCTCCTCAATGAGGGAGTTAGGAAATCACCCCACCAGTCTCAAACTTTCTTCCACCTAATTATTTTATTTAGAAAGAAACATTTTCCAAATACTAACCATGTACATGAACAAACAAACAAAAAAGTCCAGTGGAACTCCCCCAAAAAACCTCTTTATTTCAATATTCAATTACAGATTACTAAGCATATAAAAGGTGGAGAACAACAACAAAAAAAAATCTGTATATGCATGTACACACAGTCCTAATGACTGCCAGAAATGTAACAGCCATATCTCAAAACAGAAGGGCGGTTTCAGACACTGTCAATTCAGCTACTCAGCAGCAACAAGGGTGGAGCTAAGCACCAGAAATTCCTTTTGAGTATAAAAGGGAAGTGCACAAAGACGCCAGATTCCACCATGTCAAGGAAATCCCCAAGAGAAAAGTAGTAAGGGTGTTGAAATAGTGTTCCACCTCATGCTTCTATTATTACAGCTTCTGAAACATTTTCTCTTCTAGTCTGTGAATCAGAATAGAACTTCCAGGCTTTTCCTTTGAAGACCTAGCAGTAGTTATAAATTCAAAAAAATGCATTCTCATCCATGTTTAACAGACCCTGAGCATGGAGGAACATGTTAAAACGTATCAATTTCTTTTAAATATTAAGCTGAAATGCTGATCAGGATACTGGTAAGGCTATCACGGGTGAAGGCAGAATCCACAACATTTGTGCCTTCACTGGAGGAAGAACTCATCAGTGCTGTTTAATAACTGCAGCTTATTTTCAGACTGGATTCCTCTCTTTGACTCCACGTTTCACAGAGCAACCATAAGGAAGCTTTCTTTACTCATGGTGCTATTTACAGGTTTTAAGTTGAACGACACAGATACGGATGAGTAGACCCAGCAGGTAAGAACAGCCCTTATTATTACACTTTTCATTTTTATTGCTGTAAGAGAAGGACAAACTACCTATGAACCACACTGTAGTGCAAGAAAAATTCCATAGGCTGTACATTAATCCACACCTCTGTGACATATTGATTTCACCAATAAAGCTTGGCAGCCCACAAAGGGCTTATACAGGGCTCATACTCTGTATTATGCCTCTTGCCTGAGCTAACAGTGTAAACCACTGCATTTTGGTACTGCCCAGTAAATGTTTGTCTGTGTGCATACTGGCACGTATATTGCCATCATTTAATGTCCCTCACTCAAAGCAAAAATCTTTCAAAACTTTTATATTTTGGCCAATAGACACCAAGAAAAAAGAAGTAATGTTCATCCCCCTCCACTTATCCCTGGACACATGGGCAACTGCCTTTAAAAAGAGCTGAAAGAAATATTCCATCTGTCCAATTATATCACTGAAAATAGGAATCACATGACTAATTTATGTACTCAGGTGTGCTTTGACTTAACACTCTTAGTAAAGTCTCAGAACTTCGGCATACTCTATTTCCATATCTTCCATTATGTTTCTCCTCTGAACTGCTGGATAGGGGGGAAAAATCCCAACCCAAAACAACCCAAGATATCCAATTCTGTCATTATCACAAAAATAGTTGGCTGATAGAGGAGCCATATGGAAACTCATGAAACTCATATGGTAATGGGATGGAGAAAGATGCCTTTCTTACAGGAAGTGGAACTCCTCCAGAAACAGATGCATTTCCTCACTTCATTGGTGTCAAAGCCAACAAGACTGTACAGTTACACAGGTTATATACACTCATCATTTCTGGATTATCAGGTAACTTTTGATGGGTTCAGAAAGGACACATGGCATATCCCACTTGGAAACACTCATAATGCAAATATTTTTTCATGTAAAATTTTGATTTACAAAATTGCAGCTTTTTGGTTTACAAGGGAGGTCTTCTCCCTACTGACCAAATAACTTTTTTTAATCCCGCAGCAAGGAAGAAAATGCAAATGTTGGTGTAAAACATTCTAAATATGTCAAGCCTCATTCTCTGAAGTACCTGTTCCTTTTTAGGCAGTGTACATTTCAGATACTTGTCAGGTATTGTCCCAAATTATTTCCAAGAAAACTCATCCTTCACTTTCACAACATCTTTTTTCCTGGTTCTCTGAACTCCAGCTCTGTGAACATGCTGTCATATTTCAATCTCACTGGAACGTTTGATAGCATGAACATTAGAACAAGGTTGCAGATCCAGCAACAGTAACAAAAGCATCTCATTAATCTATATATTGAAATAAAATTAGATTCATACTTTCCATAGTGCATCTAATTTAAGAACAGTCCTACTGCTCATTCACTAAACTTTACTACTGAATTTAATAATTTTTGTTCACGATTACTTCATAGGTCTATAAACAGTAAAAAAAAAAATCAGCTATTTAAAATGAAAAAGACTAGACAAATTCATAATTTATTCTTTTGTATCAGTGACAAAGAACAATGAATTTACTGGATCTGCTGGACCTTGAAGAATTATTTATATAATTGGTAATATGTCCATGGGAGTTCAAGAAGTTCTACATACATATTGACTATATAATATGCTGTTTTGCATTGCAGCTCCCAACATTTCTGAAAGGTTACTTAAGAACAAAGCTTTTCTACTAGCAAAAAAAAACCCAAAGCAGCACAACTGAAACATAAATTCCATCAAGTCAAACTTCAGCCTCCTTGGACAAATAAACCCTACCAAACTGACCTTCCACATCTTGATCTTCAGTGAAGCAGACCTGATAGAGCAAAATAAAGGAGACACCAATAGTATCAATAATTTTCTATTTGAAGAAAGTTTCTGATCACTTGAAAACAATTGCTGAGGCAGAGAACTTTCTGGAAAAAAGCACATCTTGCAATGCTTCTGTCATGTTGGGACTCCTCCAGAACTTACAGCTAACTTGCTTACCAAAGCTTCTAGATTCTTCACTTTAATAATCACATATTTTGACTTCTTGCTCTGCAGGATACATCCCAGTTGAAAGATTCCAAGTCATGACATTTCCAAAGGTTCAGTATTTGTAGCATGCACACATTCTTAACCTATGGAATAATTCTTAGCTCTCCATGGAACACAGACAGCAACAGACTCCTGGCACTGCCCCATTCTTTTCAGAGTCTTGCTGCCCCAACTTCTGTCCTCTTATTCTAGTCACACTTTCTGTCACATGCATATCATACATTATTCCTCCAAAACCAGATTTTATGATCTTTTATCATATCTTCACTTAATGAGTATTACTTTTAATGATCATTTCTGACATGAAATTCAAAGAAATCTGTAGAAAGTGTCTTCACTAAAAGCCCTTCACCAGAGCCACACAAATCTGTTCTTGTTGCTGAGGTGTAAATACAATTTCGTAATGTTCGAATCCATTGGACTTTGAGAAGACTTGAAAGTTTTCACAACTCTTCAAATTCTGTCAGAGAGCTTCACTACCATGTAGCAGTCATGTCTGCTGAGGTAAAATCATCTAACTGTTCTCACACTTGAATGGCACGTCTTGCACTCATTCCCCTAGAGCACAAAACCCTGAGAGCAGCTAATGAAGCCCAGTCTCTTAGAAAAGGGCCTCTGACCAGTATTTTCCCAAATATTTCTTGTGTGTTGATTCTTCGGGGTCCTGTAAGCAGTGAGCTCAGCCTGCAGCACTTCCCTCAGTACGGGACTGACACCATCACTCTTCTCTGTGCAGATGTGTATTTTCAGGCACCTTTGATCAACTTGGTTCAAAGAGGCTGAGAGGTTCAAAAGACACTGGGGAACAGATGATAGAGGTGGAATGTAAGCCTTGTTTCTTGGGAGAACAGGCTAAGAAGACAAAGTAGAAGTGAAAGGCCTGTTTCTTGTGTGACTGACCTATAGCCATTTTGGTTTTTCATAATCTCATTGATTTTTATGATTATTCCCACATCTGGTTATGCCTCTTCTTCCTTTATGTCATCATAAGCAGCTTTACAAGATTTTTTTCCACTGTGAGCTAGGTATACACCACATTTTTAACCTTTCACCACAGCTTTTGCTTTCATTGACTTATGACAGTCTGGATTCACATTCTCAGTTTCTGGGGGGAAAAGACACCCCAGCACCTTAACTACATCTTTGCTCCTCCAAGTCCACCACAATAAAGAGAGGCAGAACCTTCCTGCAATGCAGCCAAGCAGCTTCAGCACTGGTAGAACTGCATCTGCAACCGTGCTGTGATGGCCTGCTGATTTTGCTTCTTAGCATTCTGCCTGAAGCTCAGCAGTGAGTGCATCCAGCTGACAGACAAGTGGGAGACAGTTTAGCCTGGGAAGGTGAAAAACTAAAATGTTTACTATACATCCCTCCACTAGACAGATATATAAATACTTATATATGAAAATGCATAAGTAAATTTCATACTCTAAAACAATTCTTGGCTTCGCAGTTCACTAGACAAATCTCAGAAGAATGTTTGACATATTAAGAGAAACACAGTTACAGACATAAATCAGCAGATGCAAATACCTGAACTCTTAGAAA
The DNA here is from genome assembly GCA_013389925.1 of Aegithalos caudatus. Classification (NCBI taxonomy): domain Eukaryota; kingdom Metazoa; phylum Chordata; class Aves; order Passeriformes; family Aegithalidae; genus Aegithalos; species Aegithalos caudatus. The sequence continues at coordinate 149,964 of WEIU01002533.1, read as the reverse complement.
AGCAACAAAACAGCAAATCCCCAAGCAATATCTATCCTAGGAGGCTGGAAGAAAAGAGTATACTTACAATAGAGAGTCCTGCGTCTCAGGGCTTTCTCTCGCTTTAATTATGAAGATGCAAGTCATCCCAAAATAAAATAAGAAAAAGAAATTAATGTGCTGCATCATTCGAAGGAAAAACCCAGCAGTTCCGAAAAAGCCTTTGCAGATGAATTCCTTACAGGCCCAAGTTTCCACTGTCAAATAGGAAAAATTAGAGCCATTATGATTTTCTGCAAAAGCTGGAAGTACTGACAAAGCTGTACTTACAGTTAACACAAGGTTACTTTCAAGAAAGCTCTGTTATTTAATGAAGTTTTAAAAGATGATTATGGCTTGAAATACAACATCTGAAGGATGCCAGGAAAAGCTAAAGTATGATTACAGCTCCTAAGGGTAACTACAGAGGTGTAGTTCCAAGAACAAAAAAATAAGAAAAAAAAAAAATCTCACCCCAAAAGGAAAAACTAACTAAAAGCAGCTTCCCCACTATTTTGAGTGGATTTGGTTAAACCTTAAGGCTAGCCAAATCTCAGGAAAGACCATTCATATCATGAAGAACAGGAAAAGTGTCTTTCACTTGCTGAATCCAGAACAGATGATTGCTTTTTGGCAGGATCTAAAGAAAAGAGGAACTTAAAATTCCATTTCATAGTTAAAGCAATCCTCACTCATTTTGAGAGTTTTCTGGCAAGTAAACATAAACTTGTCATTTATACAAGAATGGAACAATAACTGTGATCATTCTACCACTACAGCAGCTGTCTGTCCAGAGCAGTCCATGGAATTAAGTGCTGTATTTTCAATATTCAGTGGTATGGAAGAGATGCTGCACATGGGTGTGACAATTCAATAGGAAGCAAGACTGATACAATAGTTAATTGTCTGAGAAGTTAAGCAGCTACACTTTCATGGCAGTTATAACATAAGGAAGTTACCTAAGTCCCAGTATGTCTACAGGCAGTAGATGGTTTTGTATAAACACAAGAAGATTTCAAAAGCTCAGAAATACAGACACAGTGTTCCTTGCAGTTATGCTGTTCCAAGTGCTTTTGTTACTCATTCTCCAGTTTTACAACAAACAGCTGCTAATACCATGTTTTTCAGACAAGTGCAGAAAACATTAGCAACTGTGAGCTGCTGCTCAAGGAGAATTTCCTCCTATTTTTGGACAAACAACTTTGACTGCAGCTGGGTTACTGCTTTTGTTAATCTTAGAAATGCAGTTTCACAACTGAAGCTAAAGGGTCCATTTTACTTGTGATCCCTGCTACTAGATCAGGAATTAAGATTCTCATACATTAGGTAAAAAACTTATTCTCTGCTCTGGTTCAGGGATTGCAACAGCTGTTTTTGAGCTAAGACTATGAAAAGTTAGAGTAACTTTCAGCAAAGTGTCTAACTTTGAGAAGCCAAAACTCAAAAACTACTGGTTTTAAGGGCTCAAAACTTTCATGCACATTGTAATCTCTATGATTAAATAGCTGTCCACAAAATTCAAGTTCACAGGTTACCTAACAGAACAGTTTCCAGTGCATAGTTAAGCATCACATTAACATAATTTAGTTTTTCTAAAACATACATAATCTTGAAATATATCAGATAAGGATACACATGGAAAATGCTACTTATTTTAATTGTTCAAGCTCATAAAAATCAAGTTTTGGGGTTTTGTTTGTCTTCTGTTTGGTTTTCCCCTCAAAAGGAAAGCTCCACAGCTAAAGTTTCTCTGGATCATGAAGATATGCTGCAGAACACAACAGCCTGCTTTTTGTGACCAAATATAAACAATCCAACAGCAAGGTAATTTTTCCTGTAAGTAGCTATGTTAGCATTCCAAATATCAACACAAGTATGTCTGACTGAAATGTTTAAACAGCAGTGGTTGACTTTACTGCCACAAAAAAGGACAGTAAAGTTGCTTTCACATCAGGCATTTCAACCACAGGTTCTGATGCACAACAATCAGGAATGAAAGGTAGAAGAAATGAGAACACAAATGGTGAAGACAAAGACTAATAGCTCTCTTCACAGATTTGAACATTCCTTGTTTCTAATGAGCCTGTAGAGTCTTGAATACAGATTTTTCTCCTTTTGGGACATGGCAGGCATTTCTACCTATCTAACCCCAGGTTTGAAGGGAGGACAAGGAAACTTCAATCTCTGATAGAAGCAGAACAATCTCCATCTGTGTTCCAAGTACAGTTCACAAAATACGCAACGCTCTTCTGATGCCATACCTGCAAAGGGCTGATCAAAACACATGGGAAAAAGATGTTCCACTCTAGGATTTCCTTTCTAGCAAACTGAGCTATAAAACTAATGCTTACTTACAAAATCAGAACAAATTACATCACATACCACCATATTCCAGGTATATACACAGCAAGTGTATTTTATTTGGGGGCCATTGTCCTAAAAAACTAGATTTTTCCTCAGCTGTGGAAAAAAACCCAAAAATGCCAAACAAACCCATCTTTCATGCGTTATATCCCCCACTAGTCTTACAGGCTTGGTTAAATTAAAGGGATTAGCAAACTTATATAAATGTTGTTTTCTAAACATTTTAACATAATGGCTAGAAGTCAACTGTTTTTCAAAGTACCCAATACCAACCAACTTCAGTTTTCAGAGCCATGGATTATACACACATTTATGAATATTTTGGCTAACTCACTTTCTACAACTCCCCATGCCATTAATACATGTTCTGCAGTGAAGCCACAAAACCCCATGATTATGCAACTATACAGAGGTCACACAGCACTCAAAGCACAGGATACACACAGCCTTGTGATCATCCCAGCCACAGGATACAGGACTGTGATCATCCCAGCCACACAATCTTTTGGTCATCAGCACCTTTTTGACAAGGGACTGGCCTTATGAACCAACAGCACAAGAAAAAATTAGAGATAAAACAAAGGTATGCAGAAACAACCTATATAAATATCTTATGTACCTATTCAAAATCCAGAACAACCAAACTACCCAGATGGAAAACAAACAAACAAATAAAGTAGCCATGTACACTGAAAGTCCACTGAAATATTCCTACTAATCTCACAGAGAGCAACACTTTACTACTGCTGCTATTCAAAATAACACATTTTATTTTGAATAGCTATAGGAAACACAGGCCAATGAAATGAGAATCATTTCATATATGTAGCATGTGTTTCCGTTTGTTTCTTAAAGTTTTCTTAATGACTGTCCTTATGATGAAGGGCTTTTTCTTGCATTTTTTGAAACATCTCATGGCAGACAAACACACAGTCTCTTTAACAATTTTACAAACAAATGGGCAACTGATAGAAGGCAATCTGACTGAAGTAAAAAAATGGCTAATGGATCGGTCAGGCTAGTACTGTGGTCTAGGAAAAGAACTACTGCTTTCTTTTCATTTTGTTATGTTGTCAGGACATTCTTTGGTATTATTTTGAACAGGAACTCCTCCAGTAAGGAACAAACTAAGAGCTATTCACTATCTACACCTACCCTGCATTAAAAACAAACAGGCTTGGGACTTTACAGTCATTCCAAACCTAGTGCTACAAACCCCTGAAATCAATCTACGAGTTCTCATCTTTTTCCACCAAAGCACACAATAGATTTCATAATTTAAAGAAAGAAATTGGAGATAACTGAAAAGAATGATAATGTGAGCTTGGAGAGTTATTCCCACAGCAATGCAGCTGTGTGACTGACCAAGACTCCACACACCAGATTTCACTTTACCAAAAATCCAGTTTCCAACCTGCCCTACTCTTGTTCTCTATCACCCAAAAGGCTTCAACAACACAAGAAACTCTGACAGACTTACCCCAGCCTACATCCAAGCATGAAACAGAAGGAAAATTATGCAGATTTTCTAAGAAAATTAATGCTGAGTTTCCTACTTTTTGAGGGAAAACCAGCGATAACTAGATTGCTAAGGTTAGCTAAGGAGGAAAAAAAAAACCAACAAAAAACAAAGGAACTCTTTGCATCAGCAGGAACATTTGGCAGGACATGAAAAATACAACTGGACACTTCTACTCAATCAATGGGGAACAAGAATGTACTATCCTGTGAGGAATAAAAACGGGCTTGAGAAAGTAAAGCCACTGACTCAAATTAGAATCAATGCTATTAAAGTGATCAGCAAACAGGTAACAGAATACTATTAACCTCTCTCAATAGCAAAAAAGATGGGGAAATACTCCTCATTTCAAAAAAGAATTTAAAAAGAGGGCACACCAACACTTGAGAAAGGCAGTTTTGCTGTTAGTCTCTAACGTTCCAGGAAGGATAAAATGTCATTAAGAAAACATCACAACAGGCTCTTCAGTGCCACAACAATCTGATGGCAGCAAAGGAGTACAGACAACCGAGTTCTCTCTCCCTTTACAGACTGAGAACGTGGTGGAATTTTCAACAAAGACAATCATCAGCCAATCCACAACAAAAGGTTCAGTCACACAGCATTTGTAAAAGCCTCATCTCCAAACACACCCTCACAGAACGGTGCTTAATTGTTTAATGCCTTTGCTTGTTTTGTGCTTAAACCAGGTTTCTGTTATTAAGATGCTTCAAACCGACACAAGTGTCAGACTTGATAGTTAAGTCCACGTAACTCCTTCAGGAAATCAGAACTGGTGTTACTATCAAAATAAAGAATAAGCTCATTTTATTCAAAGTACAGGGAGTAATGTAGACCTGGAAGACAGAACAGTACTTTTACCAACTGTATCTGAAAACAGAAAGTTGAATTCTTTCACCACCAGCGGCTCCCATGAAATTCAAATGTTAATTTCACAATTAGAACACATTTACCTTTAGGTGTAGCTGATGATTCAAGTTACATGCTGCACAAAGCAGAGGTGTGATATTCCCACCTCATCTTTTTCTTGGAATACTTCAAGCAAATTACTGTTACAAATCTACCAAGAAGTTACATAAGCACTCGAAGCTGTGTGAAACCAAGTACAGAACTTGCAAGAGTCCCGGATTTATAATTAAATCTGCATATACGTTTAATATGGAAAAAGTTTACCTTCCTATGCTTTGAACCACGATAGTGGGACTGAAGACTTATAGCACACGTACAGTAAATTTTACAAACCTGAAAGAGAAAAATTGAAAGCACATCTTCAGTTACACAACGAATATTCTGTTGTTGGTGAATTATAAATATGAAATACATCCGTTCCTACAGTGTAATTTTGTAATTCTCAAGGTCTTCTTGGGCTCACACAGTACAGTTTGCGTGACTTTTAGGAGCAGCTTACCACTAAAATGTCCAGAAATAGTACGCAAACCTGTTCAAATAATACTTAAATACATGTTTAAATAAATTAGGTGGTAAGAAGTTTTTAAAAGCTTCCCCCTTCTCTGCTACCATTACTTTCTGAATTCTTAGTTTTCTAAAGTTCTCCAAGCTGGAAAGCCAGCAAAATGTGCAGTGCAACGACTAGAAAGGAACAGAGGCAAAACTACACCCTAGAATAATTGCAACTGCGTTCATTGTTCATTCACAGCTACGTTAAAGGCATCAGAAAAACAATGGAGGAAGACACATGCATTTCATTAAGATCCACAGACACGCAGACACCACTACAATAATTAACAGAACACAGACGTAGAAATATTTCTTACTACCTTTAGCTTTTAGAAAAGCAACGACTTAATGCATGCTAATATCGTGTTTCCTTTACATACTGCCGCAGAACTTGAATGAGCCAGAAAACATTCCGTGCTACACAAACACTACAGGGCTGACATATTTAACGCGTTCTGACCCGGAGTTGCAGCTTTTAGAGATAAATGAGTTTTTGCGGCCGCCTTTCAGAAACACTCGGCAGAGCCTGGAAAGGCTGCAGTTAAGAACCATTCACCGCACCCGTGACTGCTCAAGAACAACCTGAATTAACCGCATCCTGACACCAGCAGCTTTTCCAGGGACCGGCCCTGTTATTCCCCATATTATAGCCCCCTCGCTTCCAGGGCTGGCTCAGCTCCCCATGGCCGGGAGCGTGGTCCCCAATCCCCGCACACCTTCCAGTGCCTGCCCGGGCTGAAAGCCCACCAAAGACACCCACTCACTTCGCAGTAAAAATGTTTTTTCTTCAGCTCCGCTTTGCCATCTTCTGCCTTAACCTCCTCAGGCGCGGCGTTCATCCTGCACGGCCAGGANCCCCCCCCAAAAAAAAACAAACCACCTCTTCTTCACGCAGCGCTTTACAGCGACCGAGTAGGAACAGGGAACCACGCCTCGGGCGGACGAGCTGGGTTATTATTTTGCTATTTAAGCGCCATTGTTTTATTCTGTAAATCAATCCACATCTTCCACCGCCGACGCCGCCTCAGAGCATCCGGGAGCTCGCGCCCTCTTCGCCGCCCAGCGCTCGTCACTTCCGTCGCTGCCACAGCCACGCCCCCAGGCCGGCGGCCATTGGCGGGCAGCCCCTCGCCGCGGCCAATGGAAAGCCAGCGTCGCGGCGCGCGCTCGTCACAGGCCCCGCCCCCAGCGCTTGGGGCCGTGTTCCCTGTCCCCGTCCCGGCTCCGCCTGGAGCGAGGGAGAAAATGGGAACGGAGAGAGGCTGGGACCGGGCTGAGATGGATATGGGCTGGTTCAGGAGGAACCCGGGGAGAAATTCAAGGAGAGGATACTGTAACAAGTTCAGATCGGAGTGGGTGCTTGGAGTTGTTTAGGATGGATGCTGGGACCCCTTCAGGCTGGGGGTGGGTAGTGGGACCAATCCAGAGTAAATACTGGGAGAGGGCCAGGGCGGACAGATGCTGGAATAAGTCCAGAGGGGATGCTGGGCCCACTGCCAGGGGGTTACTAGGCCCAGTACGGGGAAGGGGCAAGAAACACATGCAGCAGCAGCTTTAATTTAAATGCAAACATTTTATTTTAAAACGTCTCAGCTTTACTTTTCTGCCTGGTAATAAATGTAAAATATAATTTAAGAAGTACGCTTGAAAGTTCCTTCTAAAAGCAGGCTGAGGAGACAGTACAAAACACAACAGAAAAGTGCACCGGGTTTAAACAACGTGCCAGAACGTCAAATCCACAGGACGCTGCCTGGTTTGAATCAGCCACAATATCTTTTACAGGTATATTATTGATATACCCTGACAGCTATGATATTCCTATGCAGGAATCAGCACAGCCAGTGGTGATGGTTGGGTTACATGTTACCAAAGGTTATCCCACAGGATTCCCTGGGTTGGCTTCCCCGGGGCTGGAGCTGTACCTGTCTGCTGCTGCATCTCCCCAGATTGGCAGCATTGGTGCTTCAGTCACATGCCCCAGTGCAGGCATTACCTGCATCATTTAGAACATTTTCAAGTAGTGCTGGGGTGGTTGCAGGGTTCTCTCCAGAAATACACCCTTCACAAAAAAAGTTTTGGGGAATCATGAAGCGCCAGATAGGCCAAAACTGTTGGCAGAACTCCGTGCACCTGTTTGTTAATCATAGGACCATAGAATGGTTTGGATTGGAAGGGATTTTAAAGATTATCCACTTCCAATCCCCCTGCCATGGGCAGGGACACCTTCCAATAGACCAGATTGCTAAGAGTCTTGTCCTACACTGTGTTTCTTCAGGAGAAGCAGGAATGGCACTTCTAATACAGGATTGTAAGTGGAGTGTGATGGGAGATTATACCTCTTTGCTGATGTTGTTATTGGTACCTGGACATTTCTGTAAGTCAGTCTTTTACATGGAGTCACATTAAAATGGTTGATTATTTTTTGTGGTTTTAGTCTCAAAATCTAAAATGTACTAATTGAAAACACTGCACTGTACATGCCATGTAATGCTTCCATTCCCTTCTTAATTAAAAAACAAAACAAAACAACAAAAAAAACTAAAATAGCAAAATAGAAGTGTAATTGTAAAGTGAAAGAATAAACTCATGCAGAAAAAAAATGAGAGAAGCAAAAAAGAAAATTAGTTCCTTAATTTTTTGAAAAAGAGAACATGTCTAAAGTAAAAAGGGTTTGGTTGGCATTGCATACATACTTTGCAGCCCTAAACTGTTGGTGGTAGTTGGGGGTTTCTTGGCAGTACAGACTCCTGAAGAGAGGATGCTTCACCAGCAGAGTGACCTTTTTTCTGGTTTTGGGGGTACAGCTGTTACTAGTGAGTACCTCCATCTTATTAAAGGAGGGGAGAAATGAGGGATTGCACTTCTGCCTAACACTGTTCTTTTGGCAAAACTTTTGAAGTATGCCTAAAGTGGAAGTAATGTTACAGACACAGAAAACATTAGGGATGGAGACCAAAATGTACCATCCTATGCAATCAAAAAGGTGGAAAAGCTAGAGGAGGAAAAGGGAATTGCTTTTAAGGAAGAAAGTGTTCTTTGGTTTTCTTAAGAAGGAGTTCAGGGGGGAGAGGGTGTGAGGAAGAACCCTATGAAGAGGGAGGTTTGTTGACCATGCAGAAGAATAAACTTCTTAGCTATGGTGAGAGTAGAAACAAAACTGAATACTGTTATTGAGAACTGAGATAACTTTAACCTTTCTGAAGTTCTTTCTAGAAAGACAAAATTTAAAAACAAAACAAAACAAAAAGACCCCTACAACAGTTAATGCTTGCCTCTCCTTATTTCACATTTTGAATCAACACAGGGAGGATACACATGGTCCAAAACCCTAAAAAAAGAAGAAAGGAAAAAAAAGAGATTCAGAAGGGAGAGCTCACACCCCCCTGTGGAGCAAAATGAGGAGCTCTAGACCAGAACTTCACCTGATTTTTTTTAACATAGCCTTTTAATGGCTGAAATACAATTAATAAGACTAGCCAAGGAGCTGATGTTCTTTCTCTTGCCTTCTGACACATCTTTGTTTACCATAATTCTTCCAGTACAGATGTGGGGCTGTCCCTGGAGCCCTGTTGCATCAAGGAAATCTTGAAAAACTTCAGACTGCATAGTTAGAGCATCAGCTGCACAATTACCAGCAGCAAGAGAGTGGATGCACACACTGAATTTTCCAGAGTTTGGACAACTAGCCCCAGGAAAGGAACGGGAGCATTTCATGCCTCCTAGAATGATGTTTTCAGTCTGATTGAGAAATGCTTCTTAGCACTGAAATTACTCAATCCTTGTTTTCAATAAATTATTTTTAACCTGAAAAGTTATAAAATCAGTTCTACAGAAAAAAAAGGGGATGTAATTTCAGACCAGGAATTTTTAATAGTGAGTGAAGAACTAATGCTCTAGTCACAGAATAATTACAGCTTGATGGCAAGATATCTTTTTTTTCCCCAAAATTTTTCTTAACAATTTTTTTCTTTACTTTCCTTCCAAACTTCCACCCAAAGAGCATCTTTGCCTAAGCACAAGCAAGGCTTGGATCTCCAGGATTTTGGTTTGCTTTTTTAAAAAGTGCTTTTTGTGTTTAAAATATATTTCAGCCTGTCGCTGCTGACTTTGTTCAGAGGCATTTATGATAGCAAGGTAGGGAAATTTATTCATAGTGACCAGAACATGCCAGATGTCACTGAAACGTGACAAAGATCAGTTTGTCAGGGTGGTACTGCCTATGGCTAAGCTGTGCCTAAGCTACCCGGTGCAGACCTCGTGTATCAATCACCTTCAGTGGGATAAAACCCTTGTGACTACAACCTGAGCATGGCCCCCTGCACAATCTCTTGCTCACTACATGTTACAGACACCTGTTTCAGTTGGGACACCCAATTTCATGTAGGACTTGGCAAGATTTAAAAGAAGAGACTGTAAGGAAAGTCTCCTGTTCTAGTGAGAAATTTTCTACAGTCGAGTTTTGGGTTAGGATTTTTGTCTCAGTGTGAACAGATGAGTATTTCCATTTTGAATGTTTACACTCAGAGAGAGTAGAGAGAAAGAGAGGAAACAAGCAGATAGAGAAGACAAGAGAAATAGAACGGGTCTATACCCCTGTCATTCTGAGGCTGGTTTTCTTGGCTAAGTGACACTCAAATGAAAGAAAGTAAGTATGTTAATTTTTTTTCTACCGCTACCTAAGGCAATATATGTACATAGGTAGGGGAAATTATGCCTTTTAACTATTTTAATTAAAATAGAACACCTTTTTAAGATGAAATAGTGGGTTTCCTGAAATAACTACAGCAAGTGAGGCTCTCCTATTTAAGTTCTGGTCTGGCTTCAACACAAAGAGTTAAGAAAAGCTTCTAGGCAGCAGAAGCTGATCCTATCCCATAGAAGCCTCAGGCTTGTTGCCTCTTCAGTATTTTAAGCACTAAGAATTTCCAGAAGAATTGTACATGCCAATCTCTATACCATATCAAATGATCAGCACCCAAAGTCTTACTGAACTGACTGATGCTCACGTATCAGACTTCCCTATACCATCCAGAGCAGACTCAAATGTAAGAACTTTAAGAATACATGACTGTTTCAATAAAGGGTGGGTAAGCCACAGACTTAAACTTTGCATTAGTATGTTACAATCAAAGAGTAGGAAGTTAGTCTTTCCTACAGTGAATTTAGGTACAGTCCCTTAATCTTTCACTTGTTAAATCTCAGAGCCAAGGACATCTGAAACAAGCTTACCACTCACACAGGGCTGCCCTCACTTAGAACCTTTGAAACAAAGCTTTACTTTGGTATCCAAAGACTTTAAAGTAAATGTAAATTATTTATAGTCTTACCGACAGTGGAAATCTGCCCCAATTTTAGTCACTATGTAACTGCAGGAAAACCTGCTCTTTTCACTGTTCAAGCTTACCCCTAGCTCAAATCACATTGTTTCTTAGTAAAAGTGGTGGCTTTCAATAGTGTTAGACTAACATTTGTATGGTGCTCAACAACTGTCCACTGTCAGCTGAAATCAAGTCACATCCTCAGTGAAGACAAGACCTTGATCAGCAGCTTTAGCATTGATAATAGTCTCTGCTCTCTGTGGACCAAGTAACATCCCAGGGGGAGACACCTTCTCACAGCTTTTAGAACTGCTCACCTTCCATACCAAAATATACCCTCCCCAAAGATCAGGGAATTCATGTGCACATTCTGTCTCAGCCTCTGCAGAGTTTATGGCTGAGGAAGTTTGAATGCTATTATCAGTCAGGCATTTCTTTCAGCCTGAATGCTCCAAGTTCCTATTAGGCAACCATTTGACTAGGCATTTCTTCTACAAGAATAATTTTTTATTGTTGCTACAGTAAATGCATTGGGAGGCTCCTAAAATAGACATTAGGGCTGTGCTGAAGGGATATAAATACCAGTTCATTAAGGCTAAAAGCTAAACACCAGTGATTGAAAATATCTTAAACCCTACTTCTCAGTGCTAGTTTTTAGAATAATACCAAAGCAGCAATGACCACTAAGAAAATGTAACCATTTTAAAGAACTGCTCTGTCTTTCATCCTATTTACTGGACAGTGCCAGGGGGTCATTAATGTCTGCATGCAAAAAAAAAATTATAAGATTAAATCACTGGTAATTTAACCGGGTACAATGCAATGTCAGATTTCAGTACCAACTCAATCCAGAGCACACATCATGAGGAGAGGATAAAGGCAGATCTGTGCCTTAAACAAAAATGGCAAGAGATTATTTTAAGCATTTGTTTCCTGTTTCCAAGTGCTTAGAAGCAACTGGTCTTTGTTTACTACCAACAATGGTTAGCAATTGTCCAAAAAGAGGATAAACTGCTGATGTCTTCATAAGCCCATTTATTGGGAGATTGCTGTACTTGCATGTGTGATAATTTAAACTAGAAGTAATTCTACTGATACCACATTTTTTCATGTGAGACCTGAAATTAGAACTCAGCCACAAATTAAGTGGACCAAATGCAAATGTGACATGCAGGATAAGTGTGTTTTTCTTGGCTTCAGACTTTATGGAATAATAAGGAAACAAACATGACTGCATTTACACAGCAGGGAGTCAGAAGGTGACATCTCACTTTTGAGTCACACATTCACCCATCCACCTAGAAGCCCATTACATCTCGTGTCAGATTACATTCCCTTACATGCAGAAACTTCACCTACCTCCATAGTATCGATCAAGATGTGTTAAATATCTCATGGAAACAGGAGAAAAATAATTCTAACTGATATGTACCAGGAAAGGCTGAGAGCAGATAGAATTAAGTCAACAAAAAAGAATTAATTTTGTAACGGAGAACTTCAGAGAATTTCTGTTATTGGTATAAATTGCTTCTGCACCAAAGAGAGAAACCTGGCTGGTAAAGTTCTCCCTCTCTAGTCACAGCAGGTAATATTTCTAAGCACAGACAAAGCTTTTGATGGCACAGTCCTCCACAGAGTTGCACCTGGTGTAACCACTCCCGTTGTGCAAAACAGCACCAGCATGTCCACATGAAGAAAACAGTGTTTTACAGACGCTTCATCAATGCAAATGATGTGAGAAAGTGCAAGGCAGTGTGAAACTAAGCCCATGTACTTTCATTCAGAGGGGTGCAACAGTGATTCCAAGTGTGGAATTAAGCAAGCAACTTTTCAGAGGTCATGCAGATGTGTCCTCCACTTGCCCCCAGCCATTGGTTCCCACACTACCCTGACTCTCTGTCACCTCATTTCTGCCAGGCAGCTGCACAAGGAGCTGGAGAACATTACAGGGTTCATAGCACAACCCTACAAGCAGCTCTGAGGCACAGGGTCAAATGTCTGGCACCAGCACAGAAGCAGTGCCACTGCTACGTGCCAAGCAAAGGACTAACAGCAACTCTGTGAGAGTCTAAAGAACTGCTCCTTGTAATTATGTAGATAGTGAAGCAATAAGACAGAGGTTGTGCAGCAACACTGATTTATGGCAGTCTCACTCTGCATGAGGAGCAAGCTTTCTTGCCCATAAGGATTTTTTGCAGTTTGTCTTGAATTTATGTGATGTGGACAGCAGTGTACTGGAGAGCAGTGTAAATTCCACACTGCAGTCCCACTTCAGAACAGGGTCTGATATTGAATTGCAACCACTGGTGGGAGTATTAAAGCAAGGATATCAAGACTGTCTCAGACAAGAGGCAGCACATGGCCAACAGGGAGCTGATGTACCTTGAACACAAAAAAGGAAACATTCTCATGGCTTGGATATAGTCAACTGGACAACAACAGATTTAACCCGAGATACAGTAAGATGGTGTTGCCCCTCTTTACTGTCCAGTGTGCAGCGTTTCATACCACAGTTCATAAGCACCTAACTGGCATGCAGAGAATGTATTTCTTTACACCTGCCAACTCTAATGTACAGGCAGTAAATTCTGGCAGAAAAGATGGTCAGTCTTCTTGGAGAAGAGCAGCCTCCCAGGTGCAGAACTGTTGCACTACCGGAAAACTTCACTTATCCCAATATTTAAAGCATTTGGGAGAATTTTATGCCGCTCATCTGGCATGTAAAGCCATGCCCTTCATGATTACTAGATAAAGAAAGACATTATAATTATTATAACATTTTGAAAAAGAAAACATTCGTTACAGGGCTTCTTTCAAAAAGCACATATACGTACATCTAAGCCTTTTTTTAAATGACGTGGTTGTTACATAAGTGAAGTTAATATAAAGTTGAAATAGTGCAATTTTAAAACAAAAGTTAGTGCAGGAGTCAAGCTACAACAATAACAAAACCCAAAATATAACTTCTTTTTTTTTTTTTTTTTTTTTGTGAAAACGCATTTACTGTCTGGGTTCAAAAAATGTATACACTGTTTCCAAAAGCACTAAAGTGTGCTCAAGTGCTTTTGAAAGGTATACATCCACCTCTCAGTGAGATTAAGGGTTTCTTTTGGGATTGAAACTAGGATGTTTTTGAAAATAATCTTAGTGTGGGATTTGGTTTTAATGTAAGGTGGCGATATCTAACAAGCTGCTATCACTCAAAGAAATATTATCAAGTAAAAAAGTGCATTTCCTTTCTTGATGTTACAAGTAACAGCAAGGAAAATAATCAGAGAAATACTTTGTTCTCACATATACTTAACAGCATTATGTAACTCATTTATAGAAGTGGATAACATCCCATTGTTCAGTCTTTCAGCAGCAACGTGAAAGGCTGATGACAATGAAATGGAACATTATGGATTCTAAAGCAATAATATTATCAAGAAAATTAAGAGTAACTTCAGTTTGAAGTGAAATAATTTCTAATGCATTTATGAAAGTCATTGTTTTTACTAATGCAGTCCTTTTAAGTTAAGAAGTTGTGTTGGGAAGGCCTTTCCTATTGCCATTAATTTAATGCTGGGATGAAGGAATAGCTGATCCTTCTTATAAGAGTAGAAAAATAATTATAAAGCAAAAACTCCTGTGGTAAACTGGCCACACTGAGGACCATAATAATTTTTGATTTCCACAGAGGCATCACATCAGCTTGAGAAAAACAAACAGAACAAAGGATACAGAAATTGCTAGACCTTGCTAATGAACTGTAAGCAAGAGAGGAAAGGTGATAAAAGAAAAATGATCAGGTATACCTATGCAGCAAGTAATGATTATTTTTCTGTGCCTGAGGTTTTGTCTTTCTTTACTCTCGCCAAAGATCACTAAGAGAAGGGCAGTAGTGGGGGGTAGGATGTGTGTACCTGTGTCAGTTGTTTGTTTTTTTTTTCACACAGGTGCACAGACACACACACAAAAAATCTTTCCACTGGCTTTTGATTTTAGTAAGTCATTTAACTCAACAGGAAGAGAATCTACAACTTCTTGCTTTTAACATTATAAATATTTCAAATGTTATAAAATCTATTGCAAAAATGTACATTCAGTGGTTTTATGAGGCACAGGACCTGCTAATGTATTTTCAGGGAAGCTTGCGTGTAGTCTGTTCTGTCCACTGTTGGACAGTGGTGGAGAATCCAGGGGCTCACGCTTGATTGCTTGAACCAAGCAGGGGTTTTTAAATTCACATGGCATTTTGAACACCTCATTAATCTGCTCTTTCTCCTCCCCTGGGCTGGGGCTGTAGAAATGGCTGTAGCAAGATGTGTGTGGCAGGTCGGGCATGCTTTCCAAACATACGGAGGAGTTCTGAGGGCAAAATGGGGCCACCTCCTTGTTCCGTGAACCCTTGCATGCTCTGTTCAAGTTCAGGTTGTTGGGATGATTTGCTACGATGCATTGCCAGTTATGGGGTGTGTAAAGGCAGTGCCTTGGCTTCTGGCAAGGCAAGGCTGGCTCGCAGAGGTCCGGTTCTGTTTTGAGGTGCATTCTGTTGGGATAGCTGGACACCTGCTTTCTCACCAAGCCGCTCTCATCCAGCCAGGCTCGGCTCTGCGAAAGCAGGTGGTTATCGACAATGTTTTCAGAATCGGAGTCGTACTCTGTTTTGATAGGCATCTCCAAGGGAATGGCTGTGTCATAGAGAGGCTCTGAGGATATTAATGGTCTCTGCAGCTTCAGATGGTCTGTCGTGTAGTTCTCTGCACAGCGCTGTTGGAGCCCCGAGTAAGACTGGCTGTTTTCGGCACTCCCCCAGTGGGAAGGACAAGCTGATGCCAAATTTAAGAAATTTTGGTCTCTGTTGTAGAATGATCCAGCTCTCCTGTTCGGACATGTGTTTATTTTCTGGCTCACAGAACTCGAGTTTCTTAAAGTCCAGCTACTGTTTGTGGTGCAGTTGTTTTGAATGCCTAAAACTGATGTGTTAGAACTGAGAGGTTCCTCTTGCATAAAACACTCACCATTAGTATGAGGCTCAAACTTCACTTTTACATTATCTTGTTCATTCTTCACTGCTGCCCAGTTAAGGTGCTTCCACTGGCCCAGAGTTTCAATGGCACTGTTATAGGAAAGCCCCTCCAGGTTTCCTTTCAAACTGGCAAAGCCACTTAGTATCTTCAGTTGTTCATCTTCTTCCCTTTCAATAACAGTAGAAAAAAGTAGTCAGTCAATCAGAGGTTTCTATAGAATTGTTTTCTGGGATACAGAGTGGCTCAACATGCATTACAAGCCATACGTTGTCATCAATATGGGACTCTCACACTCTTGTGCACATAATCTTTGCATTTGCTTGAGGGAACAAAAGAATGTCCCTGCATCTGGGTGTCAATGTTTGTGCACAGCTAACTTTCTGAGGCATTGCTTCATTTGAATTCATGCATTGCTTTTGCATTTCAGGCACACAGTTCAATAAAGATCTAAATATTGTAGTACAATACAGTAATTCCCTTACACTTTTTTTCTTCCCTTAAAATATATGTAAATAATATTTGGGTGTAGAAAATTCTAGAGATAAATACAAGTAATATCTCAAATCAGATGCATTTTGTGAACAAGGGGTTATTTGGACATGTAAGAGTTTTCTGATCAGAGTGATTTGAGGGAAAACCGTGGGGGTCTTACATTTCAAGAACACAGCTTAGAGGAAATAAAATGCCCAAATTAAATAACCAAATAGTCACAGATGTTCATATTGGTTTGGGTTTTTTTTGGTAGGTTTGTTTTATATGTCTAACTTAATTTATGTTGCCTTTTGTTTTCTAAGATGGGTAGTGAATTAATTTTCCATTACCTCCAGCTGAAGTACTCAACATTAAAGAAGAACACTGGCAGAGAGTGTTGCCTGAGCACTTCCATGCCCAAAGCAGCTGTTTTCAGAACTGAAGTCCAAATTCTGACATTTAGTTCTGGAATTCACTAATGTGCTGATTCCCACCTCTGCTGGGTCAAGTGCTATGAAACCACCTCATCCCTCTCCAAACAAGAAGCAGACATCTCAATAAGAAACTGTGTATGAAAACCTGAATATCTACTAATGGGTTTAGAAAGCTTTTTTTTAGTTCACAATAGAACTTTTTCCTTGGGTATTGAATCAATGTGCAAGAAAAGGATTTTCCAGTAGAGGGAGTCCGTGTTGTTACAAAGACAGAACATGCCACAGTAATAATGTTCACCACAAGAGAATATTTTCTCTCTCTCTTTTTTTTTTTTTTTTTTTTTTTTTTTTTTTTTTTTTTTTTTTTTTTTAATGAGGCATTAAATATTTTCAGTCCTCTGCTAAATATTTGTATTGTTATTATTGACAGTATTGAGATGCAAATAGTCTGATACAAGTTTGCTGCAGAACATGTGTCTCAGAAAATGGTCAAATTGGGAAGCACAGGACTGAACAAAATGCAATAGTCAAAAAAGTGAAACCTCCATATGAAGAATTTTACAGTGAAATAGTATCCAGTGAAAATTCTCCAAAGAGTCTATGTTTCTTGGAAGACAGCATAGATTTTAACAACAACCAAAAAGTTGTAGCAAATACAAAGTCTGTTGCAGACTAAGACAGAACTGAATATAATCACCAAGGCCAACTCTTGTAATACCTCAGTCTGTGGGAACTATCAAGCACAAAGGAAGGAGTTTAATCACTCAGAAAGCAAAAATGTAATTAAGTAAATATGCTTAATTACACAAGAACAATTTGGAAGTAGAGAAACAAATAAAAGAAACAGCCCCTTTTAATCTGCTTCTTAATAGAAATTCAATCCCTGACACAAGAAGATGATGTCTGTGCCACCCCAGTAAAGGTAAATGTTTCAACATCCTCAGGTGGAAGCTCCCATTTACTCATGAGGTCTTGGGAGATAAGCCACCTGCAAGGAATATCTACCCTAGAAGTGCAAAGACTTTTTTCATTTATTTCTTCCACCTGCAAGGCATTCTGAAGGAAAAAATCTGGGATAACAGCCACATTTTTAACACTGGGCCAGATGGTGGCTACGTAAAACTCCAGACCCTGCTCAGTGCCTGGCCCCTGCTCACTGTGTCTGCTCTCTTACCTCTTCTCTCAGACCAGCCTGAAGAGATACTTGAACAGGGCCCATAGGAACTGGAACAGACAATCCCGTGGGGGAAGGATGGAAAACCCATTTGGGAGGAAAGAGTAAAACAAATCCAAGAACTCCTTGCTGAATGCGAATCTGTGAGATTAGTTTACACTCCGTGACTGAGCCTACAGGCAACTAGATGTTTCTATCTA
This sequence comes from Aegithalos caudatus, assembly GCA_013389925.1. Lineage (NCBI taxonomy): Eukaryota > Metazoa > Chordata > Aves > Passeriformes > Aegithalidae > Aegithalos > Aegithalos caudatus. The sequence continues at coordinate 131,996 of WEIU01002533.1, read as the reverse complement.
CAAACATACAATGAATAAGGGTACCCTTCTTTAGATTGTTGCACATAGATAACTCTAAACATGAGATCAACTGTCTTACATGAGGGGGAAAAAAAAGCTTAACATAGTCAAATGCTGATAAGCAGAAAACCTAGGACACAAGATTTTCACCTGCACCATGAAACAAAACACAAATTTATTTTTTGTGCAAGAAAGTCAAATATTAATAACCAAATATTTTCTTTCTGTGTTAGTGTATATGTATACTCAACTTCAGAAGAAGAAAAGGCTGAAGACAGAAAATAAATATTGTTTAGGATTGTAACAGCCATTTCATATGTTCCAAGACAGAAATAGATTTCGATATCATAGGTAAACTATATTTTTCTCATTCAGCTCTTCTTTTAGGTCACTACAGTCCTTTGAAAGATTTTATACAAAAAGAATACATCATTTTCCTATTTTTTTTTTCTTTTTGGTACTGGAAAATATACTTACTTTAACATTTGCTGTTGGGCAAGGACATATTCTGAACAACCACTTCGATACAGAAGTTGAGTGTTAGCTTGGACCCAGACCCAGTGATCTTCATTTGTTTGCACTTTGACTAGAGAAATGCCATTTTCTCCATTATTCTTTGCTATATAATTTAAAAGAAAATGGATTTTAATGCAAGCAGTATTAAGTATTTTTTGTTACCTAAACTGTGAATGTTCAAAGATTTCTTTGGTGCCCTAGAAGCATCAGCATAGGAAAATACAAGCCAAAATATGTCACAAAATGAAGCAAATTACATCTTAAAACTAAAATCTGAAAAGTCTAGCAAGGCACTTAAACTGTAACCAAGGATTTTTCAGTATTACTCATTCCATCTAGTATTTTCCTCTTAGTAGTAGTAGTAGTACTGTACCCACAAAAAAAAAAAAAAAAAAAAAAAAAAGGTTCATGAAAAATGGGGCTATAAGAGAGGAATGGTTTTAAAGATATTAAAGATTTCCAGCAGATATGACCGAAGGATGACTACAAAGGAAAGTTGCCCAGAGGAGTAGACTTATCATCAAAATTTTATCCATTGTAAAATCTGAAATAGAACCTAGACTCTCATAATTCTTCCACAGCCAAAACCTGGGAAAGCATGAGTCAAAGCTGTGGGCACATCATGAATTTTAAAGACAATCCATTTTAATTTTTGTCTGTTTTTTAATCTTTGGAGAAAACTAACATATGTAACATATCATTGAGTTTTCCTCAAAGAGGGATAGATTTTTTTATTAATTATTAGTGTTTTCTAGTAAACCTATTAAATTCATTACTGCCATTTTTAGGCAAGCATACATTGAGTATTCTTTTACTACCATTTAGTTACTGTTTACCATGATTGTTTATTTCTCTGTAAATTTTCTGCCCACTCTGAAATCACAGACTGATTCAGTATTATCTTTTGAGGTGGACAATTTTTTGGTATTTTTTAAAAGAAGAGATGTTATGGAGAAGAAGAAGAAAGAGAACATTGGGGCCAAAACCTGAAAAACCTCTCAGGAGAAAATAAAAGACAAGGTTATTCTTCCATCAACTGTATATAATCTAGAAGTACTTAGCAGTACCTTTGATTTGGTTTTCAGCAATCTGTAATGCATTAGTGAAAGCAGCACCTTCATGGTGATTGTTTCTTCCATATAATTCTGTTGCTTCACAAAATCCTGAACTGCCCTTTGAAATGGAGCTGTAGAGGGCAAAAAATATGGAAAATTCCTTGTCAGTGAATGACAGCACAGTTGAATCACAGACTCTAAAAGATGTGATGTTCAAGCTGGTGACCCTGAGCAAAGGCATTTGGTTTAAGTATGTAGTAACTAGCACTAAATAATTACCTTTTTCCTGCATCATTTGGTTACTCCAACTAGTGTGTGACTGAAGTTCTGTATTGAATTAAGAGGAATAGTTATGTTTAGGAATATTCTGCTTGTGACTTACTATATGTGGAAAAATAAATTTCATCTGGAATCGAGACAAATCCTGTGCATATTCTGCTCTTCCTATTCAAGTTACCTTCGAGGTACCTACCAGCAGTGCATTTATAAGTTAGCATGACTTTAATTTGCAATAAGCACAATATGATATGAATGTATTTCTTCCAATCTCTAGTTGAAAATGCTTGAATCAGGACTTAAAATGGGTGCAATTTCTGTAAAACTGAATTACAAATGCTTCCCTGCTTTAAGACCATTAAAAAAAAAAAAAAAAAAAAAAAAAAAAAAAAAAAAAAAAAAAAAAAAAGAAAAAAGACTCTGTAAAACTGCCCACCGTCCTTGGCTACCATGTTTCAGGCCTGAACCAAAGGGAACACTGAAGATAAATGGTTGCTTAATTCTTGTCAAATCCTTGCCCACTGTCCAGTCAGGTAGTAAAGCATTTCTATTATCAGCTCAATTCTGATCATCAGGTAATGTCACCTGGGCCACTGGAAAAACTAACAAGTATAAATTACTTTCCAACTCTATTCCAAAAGCTTGCATAGTCCATTATACCAGACTTCCAGCAATTTAGTTCTTCTCAAAAGGATGTATGTGCTAGAACCACATTATACATCTGGATAGTGAATCCACACATACACAAGCATAATCTAATTAAAAGCCAAATTATGATACTGTCAATCACCCTGACAAGCATTTTGCTTCACAGCAACAGAACTCATTACTGTAAGGTTATATTTAAGCAAATAAGGGAAAATATGATCCTAGCTTCAAACATCCACTAATTCTGCCATAGAAGAGTAACAAAAATCAGTGTTAGGAAGGAGATGAGTCTGAACACAGTCTGTCCTGATCTTTTGTGATTGTTACCAAATGATCACCCTCAAGCGATTTAGTGCAATTGTAAACGTACGTGTTCATAAAACTTCTGTTGAAAGATAAATGCATACACCAAGTATAGCTGATTAGACTCTTTGTGAATGCCACCCCACACACACATTCAGCTTTCTGAAGTTTTCCTTTTCCTTTGTTTGTTACCAAAATGCCCCAGTCAAAATAATTGTGTTAGCAGAACGTACTGATATTAGAAAATTGCAGTAAAAATACTTTTTCCTTTCCACTTTTACAGCTAGTAGACTGGCTTACTGCATTGATAACTTCTGAAGGTTAGAAAGATATCCTAATGTTCCATTTCTAATATAAAATTTTGTTTATTGAAATATAATACTTAACATGTATTATAAATAAAGTACAATATATTACATCGTCTTGCATTCTATTATGTTATATTATAGTAATTGTATTATATTTATTTTGTATTCAATTGTTAAATCCAGATAAATTATTTACTTTTCTGAGAAAGAGTTTGAAAATGGATATATATTTAGCATAATTTGTGGTTTTTTTCATGCTTAATAGCCCATAATCTTCACTAAATGCCAAAAGATTAATTTGTAAATACTTTGTGTTTGCTGCTGCTGCATCATCAGCTTTGTGTTTTGCTCTCACAAGCAGGCTTTTCATCTTCATGTCTGCCACAGAAGGGAGCAGAAGTGGTACCACTATGCAGAATAAGGACAGCTGAGGTGGCAGTACTGTTCCTGATGAGGACTTCTTCCTTTGTCCAAAGAGGAACTTTAGTTTTCCTTGGAACTGCATTGTCTGGTATTAAAAAAAACCAAAACAAACCTTAAGCATTTAGTGTATAAACATTTAAAATACTAATACAACCTATGGACTGTGTTATTTAACACCAAACCTGGTTTTGAATCAGGGATTAAAGCTAGGAATTTCATTTTCTTCATATAATTTAAACCATGCCATTACAGAGACAGGGTGGGTGGAGGTACTATCAACAGTAAGAGAAGACTTTTGATGCTGGTTGGGTTTTTTCCTCTCTTGTGTACTCAGAATCAGAAGTTCTGTGCTATGTTCTGTTTGCCAGAATGGGCCAAGTTTAGTGGCACAAACGGTTATTCCCTCTGTACCCCATTGAAGCTGGAACCATTATTTTTCCATGCTTTGTTCTCTCCAGCAAGATGGTTTCTTAGTTTCTTCTTACTCTGCACATTCTCTGGGAATTGTAGGGACTGGCACAACCCAAGGACTGTGCAGACAGGTGCCAAGGGAAAAGATAAGCCCAAGATAGCTGGATACAGAGTACATAGCTTGGAAGGAATTGTCCATCCCTGCCTTAAATGTCTGTGTAGTCAAAAGGCAGGGATCAACTTAACAGCAAACTGCTGCTTCTCAGTGAAAAAATTAACTACCAAAAATGCCCAGTGAAAAATCAGCCCATTTGAGTTAGGCATTTCCCAGAGCTACAAGATTAAAGCAGGGATGCAGAAATGGTGGCTGCTAAGACCCATTGCCTTCCAGCAAATGAGCTACTGAGACAGAACTTGCATTTCCCAGCATGCTGATAGTTTCATTTTCTTTGCATGTGCTGGACTTTCCCCTAAGTAGAAACAGCAGTGGTCTTTACTAAGGAAATGGAGAAGTGATTTCTAGAAATGAACTGGTCCTAGTATGGAGCATGCAAGAGACTTTCTAAATCTGGGTCTTATTATTAAAGGGTTCTTTACAAAAGGAAAAAAAACAGATCCTTATTTTTCCTTCTCCTTAAAGCTAATACTTTGGGCTTAAATGTTAATTGTTGAAATTCAGACTTGCCACCTTTATGCTATACCCAGTACAAACTGAGGACAGATATTGTCGAAAAGAGCTTAAAACATAAAAATTTTTAAAGTCTTTCATTTTCTAATATTACAACCTTCTTTTCTCCCATCACTCTTTACACATATCAATAATTATTTTTACGTATTTCTTGTTAGTGCACAGCGAAAGAAAAGTTCGTCCTTTCCATGGATTTCCACAATATTTATGTTGAAAAATTTTTCGTATTAAGTAATTAAAATCTATTATGTCATGCCTATAATCATCTAAGTGGAGCTGTACTTACAAGGAATCCAGAAGTACTGTCCAGCAAGCAGCGAACTCGACAGATGAAACAGCGAGTTAAAAAGGAAGAATAATCTGTTGTCATGCTGTCATTCTCTTGTGCTTTGAACAATTTACTGAGAATATATTCTTCTCCTAGGAACAACAGTGGAGGCAACATATATCAGATCACACTAAGAAATAATGAAAATGTTCTGTAGCCAATTGAGGAAGCTGTTACGGAAATTGCTAAAAATTGCTTTATGGATGGGCAAATATTCAGTGGTGTCATGTATGGATACATCTGCACATGCTCTACCAAAAGAAAAATAAAAGCTCTGCAGTGGGATTTGGGTGAGTTTCTTCAGAAATTTGGACTTTATTTCCTGAGTTTTTGTGATTTTTAATGACGCAAAACAGGGTAACAGATGTTGCTGGTTTTGAGATCAGAGATCACAGAAAATGTATTAGACAGGAGAACAAAATAAGGAAAAATGCTAATCCTAGGAAAAAAAGAAGAACAAAAAAATAGACAGTAGATGATTAGCTTATGTTCACCAGTTGTGCCTCCTTGATTTTTTTGTACAAGTGCACCGTTTTTGAATTTTTTCCCAAAAGACACAAGTATTCATACAAAACAATGAACTCAAGACCTGAAATTCTTCACAATATACATGAGGACAAAAATTCCAAATATTTGTAAATTTTATAGTTTGAAATATTACTGCATGTTTTGCTTGTTTCCTCTGTACTTCCTACAAAATCTTGCAAAGCTCCTCAGATATTTATAAGACTCTTGTAAAACACAGAAACTGTTTTACAGGAAATGCAAGAAATTCCACCAAAGTTTCATGACTGTGTTCCTGAGGACTTTGTAGAGGTTGCTGAAGAATTTCTTGCAAATTTCTCCCTACTCATCTGGAGACTTTACTTCCCAATTTATTTCCTCAATTACTACCTCACCTTGTGGTGAAATGCGTACATTTTGCTGGGATAAAGAATTCTTTATAAGATTATCAATGTCAACCTGATTAAAAGTTCTGTAGTTGTGATTTCAGCTTAATACTGTGTGTAGGAGAAACCTTGAGCACAGGCATCCAACTCCCATCCTAGGGAAGTGTAGCCTCAGAGGAAAAAGTGTATTGCTAAACCTACTTGTTCTTCAGAAGGCTCCTGTCTACCTCATTTTGCATGCAAAAACAAACGGCAGAAAGTGATGCTGCTGCAGTGGTTCTATACAGAAACCTTTTGCATGCATGAGAGGACTATTCATGTCCTGATTTGTTGCCAACAGAAGTTTGGGAGTATGAATAAATGCTGCTCATTCTGAGCACATCAGGATACGTGTAGGCACATTAGAGAAAAGTAAAGGAAACCACTTTGTAGCACCAGTGGCACACTCTACCTTATAAATGCCCAGGAAATGAGGCCCTGTGGGACCACACGTGGCCAAAGGCTCTGTGCCTTAAAGAACCTGTGAGACAATGACTTGAGAAAAGTAGTGGATCAGGAAGAAATGTCATCTCTGAGACAATAACGTAAATAAATGGTCAATGTGCATCATTCCAGGGAAGAATCTGACTTGGCATGGCACTGACACAGGTGTAGGTGGAGTGCAATTCTACCTCTGTGCAGTGCCTATGTTTCCAACCAACATACACAATCCCACCTGTTTCTGACTGTAGTTGCTGTCCAGACAACATCTGGGGAGGATTCATGGCCCAGTGCAGTTGTCTACAAAAATCCTGGCGGTCATCCACATGAATGTAATCATATATGTTTTGGTGCATTACATCAGTCTGAAACAATTGTAACAAGGAATGGTTAATTAGTAACTGTAGGGGGGCAGCCACTTATCTTTAGATTGATACTTTGCTTAAAATAATGGCAGGTGTAGGACAACTTCGGAGCAGCTCTAATGAGGAAAGTTATTTGAAAGGCCCCTACTTCTCAACATCTGCTTTTTCTCTTCACATCCTAAGATGATTCTTTCTATTCTTAACTCTTTTGTACATGTGCAAATGTGAGTAATAAACATCCAACTGGCAAGTGATGACTAGTGGCATTCCCCAGGGATTTATGCTGGGACAAAACCTCTTTAATTTCTTGACTAAGAAATCGTGGGATAGAATGCACACTCAGTAGGTTTGCAGAGGGTACAAGCTGGGGAGGGCATGGCAGCTCCTTGGTGAGCTGTAAAAATAGGTTGACAGGAACCTCAGGAAATTCAGCAAAGGCAAATTTCTCTCCTAATTTTGGGCACCCCATGAAAAGAAAGAGATTAGCAAATCAAAATGAGTCCAGGAGAGTGCTACCAAGACATTTAACAGAGCAGAGCACATCCAGGGGGGAAGAACACAGTTTGTTCAGCCTTCAGAAGGGAAAACCACAGAAAGAACACACTGCTGTCTACATCAACCAAATGAGCAGGGGAAGAGAAGCCAAAGCCTGATTCTTATCAGAAGAACAAAGGAGAGGGCAAGAAGCAACAGACACAAGTGGCAACGTGGGAAGCTGGGTCTTAATAATAACAAAAAAAAAGTTACAGTTGTGGTGGCTAAACACTGGAACACATCTTCCAGAGAGGTCATAGAAGCTCAAAGCTTGATCAGTCTTGCATCAACCTGCTCTAGCTTGATGTGCTTTGAGATTAGAGATTAGACTAGATGGCCTCCAGAGGTCCTTTCCAACTCTATGGTTCTGTTATTCTGTGACTTTAGAATATATTTATTACACACAGACAATCAGCCTAGAAAAGCAGCATCTTATACTGAAATTGAAAAAAACTTCTAGCTAAATCTTAGCTTTATAACTGGTCATGGTTCGGCTAATGAAAGCTTTATAAAAGGAAATTACAAGAAATAAATCTTCACCTGTCAGATTTACCGAAAGTAATTAGTCTGAGATGACATAGTAAAATAACCTTGTTTCAGTAAGTGTATGTCTAATCAGCAGTAGAAGGATAAGGTAGATAAGATAGCAACATACAGTGCTGCATTTGAAAATAATAGGAGAAGTTATAATATTGACAACTTATATGTATTGACAGGAAAGTTAGCACAATGTCAGTGACTGGTTATTCTAAGTATTTCTCAATATATTTACCTGATGAAACCCTAGATAGTCCACAATTGTCGATGATGCATAGAATATCATTCCATCTGCACTCACCACCAAGGCAAAACCATTCAATGACTGAAAAAGGAAAATAAAATACTTTAAAAGATAATCAGAAGATAAAGAATAGAATGAGTCTGAATGTAATAATTTTAAGAATAACCTAGGAATGAAAAACCTCACTCTACAAAAAGTTAAACACTAAATTCTTCCCTACCATGAAGAATGAGTAACAACCTGGAACATGCTTTCTTTCTTTTCTAAAAAAGTTAAGACAGTTAATTACAATATAACAACCATATTACCTTACTAGTTTATTGTCTGCTTAATTGTCTGCATAGTTATATTTGCTCATTAAGTCATAGAATTAAAAGTTTAATAGCAAGAGTCAACTACTTGGTTTTTTTTTTAATTTAAAACTGTACATTCCATAATAATTGCTTTGAATATATATCCTTTAATACATATAATATTGTAATATCCAAAGGGAAAATTAAATACATGTGCTGTTGTAACTATGACTTTAAAAGTGGATCTGTATTTTTTTTCTATGGCTTTTTTCTTAAGCTGCTATAAAAATACGTACATAGCATAAATGCATAAATGCAATTAATATAAAAAGTAGGCAATAAATACCTCACTGGTATAAAACAATATTTAATCTAGAAAAAAAGCTAAGTAAATTCTTACACACTTGATGATGCAAGGAAAGCAACCAGAGAAATCCAAAAATAAAAGTGAAGATTAAATTAAATACGTGATGCAAATGTTAAGACCATGCTGCATGAGAACTGAATAATTTTGCCTCTCTTCCCTTGATAAAGGTTTGGTAACATATCTTTAGTCCAGCAGGCTTGCACTCTTTTGCAGTCTAGACCCTTTCATGTGGTGGTTTTGAGGTCTTTGAGATTACAGTTCAAATAGCTGTTGGTGAAATACTGCTATATTATTATTATTATCCTTGCTTTACCTTACTCTCAATTTACTGATGTGCCTATTAATCCCGAGTTAATCCTGAAACACAGTGAGGACAGATTTTCATTTGCTCAGTAACCAGATACACTGACATATTTTTGTGAGCTTGGTTCTCTTCTGGTTCCTAAATAAGGACCAGATTTCCAAGACTGCTTGAAAGCTGTTCCCACTGTGACAATGGTGGGCAGAATTTCAAGAGTTCAGTGCACAATAGACTGACCTCCTCAGGAGGTTTGGCTCCCATCGTAAATGTGGAGCACCTTTGGAAACGTGGCCCCATGGGACCACGCTTGGCCAGAGGCTCTGTGCCTTGAAGAACCTTTGAAACAATGACTTCAGAAAAGTAGTGGAGAGCCTTCAATGGCTGTAGCAGCAAGTGATTCAATCAGATCAACACTAACCATAAGTCAATGCTAAGAACAGTCAATGGCAAATCTTGTTTTGCTCCCGGTCAGCCCCATAGGTACAGATCCTTTGCAAAATAAGAGTGATCTCTGCCTAGTTGTGCTTGTGTTGAATACTAGTTATCCTTGTCCTCCAGCAAAAGGACTTGCTCAACTGGTGCTATTTCCTGCTCTAAAAAATGCCCAAATTTGTCCCAGAACCTCACCAGCCAGAAGATGGTATAACAAGGTTTCTGCATCTTCACATCTGTGCCTCTCACTGCACTGAAGGGAACCTCCATGTATGGCATCTGTCATGTACATTTCCAGCATCAAATGGAGACAAGAAAGCATTTTTGGCATCTTGTCTCTTTGGACTTGTCTTCACAACAATGAAACCATCAGTGATGTGATGTTAGGAATTTTATTACATTTTGAGCATCTGGCAGCCCTTTTAATTTGGATAGACTAAAATTTTCCATAAAGATAACTGTAGGACACTTAAGGAAGCTCCTTTTAATCTGTGGCTCTTACCATGCATATTTCTGAAAGGCCTCAAGTCCTGCCCGTGAAACCGGACCAGGTAGCAGTTAAGAACATTTAAAAAATGAAAGAAATTTGCTTATTNAAAAAAAAAAAAAAAAAAAAAAAAAAAAAGTGCTTAAGCTATGCAAACTGATACACAAAGCCCTACCTGGAAAAGCTAAAACAATGATGACAAGATCTGAATATTATCAAAGAGTCCTACACATTATCATGCTGAACATCCTTAAAATATATTCCCAATTGTCTTGCAGGCAAGCTGGAATTTTTCAGCCCGTGTAGGGATATCTGCTTTTGTCAAGGATTGCTTGTATGAATCAAGACATAAATTCATCTATTCAAAAATCATTTTTCTTCAACATACTGGTATGCACTCTTTAGGCCTGGACACATACATAAGAGATCAGTCTCTACCCTTAAAATGTTAAGACTTGATCCCCCACAGTGGAAAGCAAGAAGGTTTTTCTTTACACATTTTTTTTCACGGAGCTAGGGTCAGGTGGACTAGGTGCAACAGTCCTCAAAGTTGGAAAGGGAAATGGGACCATGTGTATTTCCAAGGGCTCAGATCAGTGTACTGGCAACTACATCTGTGAGGGTGGAGGAGGTATTAAGAAAGATGTAGAATGGAGGAAGAGGGAATAAGAAATGTAGGAAAAGTTCAAGAAGCCACGTGTTTAGGTTAAGCCAGAAACAACTGTGGATTTGAAGCATGTATGTAAATGAAGAGATTTCCAAACTTCCCCTGCTTTGTTTTCAGTTTGTTCTCAAAATGCTGGTGTCCGCTCCTGAGGTTATATCTTTTAAATAAGCACACCCTGGTTTTCACCACCCCAACTGCAGACATCAGAATCTTTGCCCTGCAAGCAGGGAAAGCAAAATCCACTTTGGTGCAAAAACAACTTTTATGGAGCCACATGACTCCATTGAGAATTAACACAAATTCCATGTCTCTAAATTCATTTTAGCTGGGAAACCTGCTGCTTCAGACACATTAAAAATAAGACAAGCTGGATATCAAGTAAAACTTTATACTAGTGAGTCTGATCCATGCCTGCAAATTCTTCTGTTTTCTCAATATTACCCTAAACTGTAGTTCAGTGGGAAAACAGACATCTGTAACACAGAAGACTCTCAGTAGAGTCAGAGATGGGCTGGGATTTATACTTTTCTTATCTACTTACCATGGGTGGGGATAAGGAGGAGGGTGTTTGCTAGCACGTTACTCACCCCAAGTGGGTAATGGTGATTACAAATCAGCAGTGAAATACCCTTTCCAACCTCTCAGATAAATCTCTTATGTACCAAATACAACTCCATACTGAAATCCTTTGCAGTAACACTGCAGAGAGATTTTTCCATTTTTCTGGCTAGAAGTGACATGTTAGACTGAGTAGGAGACAGCTTCAGTCCACGAGCATGAGTGAAATTGAAATTTATTCCCAGCTTTTCTGTTCTAAGTTACCATGTCTCACATTAAACAGCACAACAAAGTGTATGGCTCCACTTAGGATTTTTCAACATTCTCAGTTATTGAAATAAAATTCTCAGCAATAGCTTTCTCTCATTCCCAGTGAACTGGAGGCTGAACAGGTGTGCTGTGTAAGAACCTCAGCAGCCATGTGCCTGGGTAAAGGATAACCTGGTGAGATGAAACAGGAAAAAGGACATGGACCAACCTCACCTGTGCAGTTTGCACTCCCTAATGAAAGCACATATTTGCCCTGAACACTGAGGGGGCAGCATAGAGAAGTAAAGGCAGCTCTCCTTATTTCACTTTAATCCTCTCAGAAGAAATAATGGAAATCCTAAATGGGGCTCTGATATTTAGAGGGGGAAATAACCGGACTCCACAACTCAGTGTTGGTGGTATTTGTTTTGTGTACAACAAGTGTGTTTCAATCAGTAAAGACCACATGCATCCAAAAAATTTTTTGCAATATTGCATATTCTTACACATACACAGAAGGTCATATGCACACATAGAAACAAACACACGAAAGTATTAGTATGGACCTTAAAACTTTTACAACAAGAAACAACTAACTTCAAATCTGCAAAAAATACATGGTTTTAAACTGCCATTTGGCAAACCATATGGATTCAATGACAGATGGAATTTCTAATCCAGGATAATATCTGAAACATGTGAGACAGACTTAAGTATGTATTGTGAACATTTGTTTGTTTGTATTTGGCTTTTTAAAAACACTTACATGAGTTTTCTACATTGTACTTAAAAAATGAAATCATGTGGGACTTTTTTCCCAAATGAAAAAAAAAAAAAAAGAGAGCTTGGCACCAGATAGGGGCCTGTGTTCTTTTGAAAAAACATGTACATCCAATTATGTACTCACGAAAAGCTGCACCTGCTACTGAAACAAAAAAACAATTAATCTGTCAGTTCAAAGAAAGTATGATATTATTCTGGTGCCTGCAGTAGCTGTAAGATGAAAGTTATCAGTTCCTTCCATTAAGAAGTTTTTGAAACTTTATTAGTCAAGAGATTCTCTTTGGGAATGAAGGCAAATATTTTGAGGAAGATAGGACTTCCTTTGGCAAGATCCTTTATATATCCTGATTTTTTTTTTCCCTAGTCTCATAGCAGAAAATCAGCCAGAAAATACTTCAAAGATATTTTGGTCAAGGTCATGGCATAGTAAAAATAAGGAGGAGGGAAAAAAAAGAGAGAGAACAAGTTCCAATGCACATTTCTCTTATTACTCTTCCTTGAAATAAAGGAAAATTCACTAGCATTAGGTCTCCAGAGACCATGTTACTATGGCTACTAAAGTACAACAGTCAAGGCCTGCAGTCATGCCTTGCTTTGAACAGATTTTCGAGTCACGCAACTTGGGTACTAAATTTCCAGGGTCAGTTGGCTCACAGTTTATCTGGAACAGCTTCACTAAATAGTGGATCACTGGGTTTTTGCATCCTATGTGGGATGGGGCCATTTTCTGATGATCTAAATAAGTGGCTATTTAAAAACTCTGGAAATTGTATACTTGTTCATGTCTTATGAATATTAGGAGGAAAATGCAGACAGTTAATTGTGTCATCTGTCTTAAACTGCATTGTTTAGTAAATCAGTATTTCCTTCTACTGGTGTTTTTAGTACTAATAGCTGCCCTTCTCAAAAATCCCTCTGATTCCCTTAGGTTCTCTTTATAAACAAAAAAA
>WEIU01002533.1:53045-118862 GCA_013389925.1 Aegithalos caudatus | reverse complement strand
AAAAAAAAACAAAACAAAAAAAATTAACTCTTACAGGACCCTCAAATAAAAAACAGCATAAAAGGCTATTCAGAAACACCATATCTGGTGACATCAGAATATGGACTTTGCTCAACAAGTACAGTATCTTTTAGCCCTCTGGACTCTTATGTATTTCTCTGGTATGTACAAAGGAACTTCAAAGGAATATTACTGTGAGTAAGCACTATTTCGTGCAAAGGAGAGTGGCAGAATTGTTTTAGCATTCAGTTTTGATCAAGGGTTTGCGTGTACAGATTAAATTTCAGGCAAAAGAAACAAAACAGAAGACAAATTTCCATTATTTGAGCCAGAGAAAAAAGTACTAACTGAAGTCTACAGACATGGAGTGATATAGGAAGCCTTTTGGACAGAAAGTGCTCCATCTGATAAACTGGTTTTCACAGACAGCAGAAATGTACATTTTCAAATACAAAGAAATATGTATATATGACCATTATGCCCTTTTCACTCCTCATATCACCCCAGAAAAACCAAAGTTCATGTTCCTGCCTGTGTCCTTGACCCTGGATATCACCTCAGGCCTCTTTCAGTATGGAAATTCAGGATCTAGTGCTGCACTACCAAGATCAACATTTTCAATGATCATTCACAATGCCAGACAGATTTGAGCCCTGGCCCTCCCATTTACTGTCAGAGAGAACAGCTGGGCCATCTGAAAGGCACAAATGATTGTGAATCATTCAGCTGGTGAAATTTCTCATTATTCCATTTTTCAATATCCCATCACTTCCACAAAGGAATTAGGGAAACCTTGGAGATGCTTGTTTATATACGTGTCTTCAGTCTAGCAAGGGAGCTGGAACGCTGTGGCTCGTCAAGAGGCAGCAGTCAAAACCGGCCTCCTGGAAATCGGCTAGGAAAATGTAAGTCATTGGGCTCCGGTAATTGTGAGCTATAAACTTTCAAGAAAACACAGTAGTTCCCTGGAGGGTGAGATTGCAATGTGTGCACACATGTAAACACATTCTAAACCATGGTGATGTTTTTTATATGCTTGATATGTAATAAGTATTGGACACAACCAAGAACAACTTTGCCTTTGAAGTTGTTTTGAATGCATGATGCAAAATTGTAAATGCAGTTTTTCTTCCATTATACATTCCTTCCAAGCTAAGCTTTTGTAACAAAGCTTGCTTTGTTAAGTCTGTGTCAAGTCCTTGGGATAGGGCCTCTCTTTGTTAACATAGACAGGAATTGCTGGTCCCCAATGAACCTGGCGCCTCAAACCCAAGTACTCTGCCCAAGAGGGGGCTGAGAAACAAGGGCTGAAGCATCAGTTGACTTTATTTGTGTAGAAAGTTGATGTGGTGCCTACTAGAAAGAGATGCGTCCCCATTAAATCCTATTTTTTTCCGCAAGTACTAAGCCCTGGAAAAGAGAATACAGACCATGCTTCCAGAGAGGAGCAATACTGATTACTAATAGCTTAAAGACAGGTTAGGGAAGGTTTTGTTGATGCAAAAGTGAATTCATGGGTGATACTGAACTCGTCAATACAAGTTTGTTATATGGCATGTTTTCTTAGAATAAAATATTATCACCAAAAATGTCTTCTATTGATGACAATGTTTGGTGAATTTTTTCAGGTCTAGTTGTAAAAATTTCATTATTATTTTCTTTGCATTGCCATTTAGGATTTCATATAGGAAGCAAGAATATGAATGCTAATGGATGTTATACAAGTACTGAAGACTACTTAAAATAATATAAAGAAGAATATTCGAATTATTAATTCTAAAATTGTTGGGGCAAAGCACATTTTATTTATTAATTCATGGATATAGGTATGATGTTTGCTAGATAGTGAGTATGTGGCTGAGTAACATTTACCTTCACAATTATCACAAAGGGATACTAAATTACAACATAATCATTATATCCATTTCTTTAGCCTCCTCATTAATCATGTTGTTGAATTTAAAATTGTGCTCTACTAGTAATGGAGCCCTCCTGTCAATGCTCTTTCACAAATACTATGCCCTGGACTACACTTGGAAATAGAAACCGTCTTTATATTGATTCATGCGGTTTCTCATTTCACTTCCTTAAAAGCAGATGTTGTATTCACAGATGGAAGCAAAGCTGGGGCAATATCATATCTTCAGTGCAAGTTCAGCTCTTCGTCCTTTCTGAATTCTGCAGCTGCTCTGAGCTTTTCAGTCTTCTCTTCAACAATTTCAATATAGAAATTGCAAGCCTGATTAATTCCATTTGAGAAGACTCAAAATGAAGCATTAATTGCTCACTACTCTGCACTTGTAATAACAAATTTAGTTAGGTAGACTTTGAAATAACAAATGTAGTAAGATTAGGCATTATCTTTCACAGAAATAAGTTACTGAAAAGAATCTCAAATAATATTTATCCAACATGTTGGACAATTAGACATATGTAAGTACCAAATGTCTGGATTTTTTTTTCAGTGTTATTTACATGTAAGTGCATCAAGTCCTGAAGAGAGGAAGCCGTCATAATATTCCATCCACAGATGACTTTTATTTGTACTTGCAAACTGTTAATGAGGCTGAATGGCAGACATCTCTTTCTGTAAGGAATCAAAACCTAAAAGAGACAATGTTGCAGCCTATATACCGAAAACAGAATGTTATGTCCTAATTTCAGAGCACTCTTTTTCTGTGTATTTAGCACTATATATCACATTTTCTACCATGAAACTATTTCAGGGGGTGGGGAGAATAGCAAAACAATCTGTATTTCACATTCTGTTCAATAATATATGCTAAACCAGCTTTTCAAAACACTTTTTTAAGGTCAGTAGAATTTTTAAGGAGAGTGGCATTCCTGAAACTGATTCTGGGAACATTTTTACTTTGCAGGTTATCATCTTATGCATGTTTTGTATCCTGTAAGTATCCTGTATCAAGCACACCCTATTCTGACAGCAGAAGGGAATTCTGATATAAAGGCATTGTGCTGACCCAAAGAGGCAGGCAATGCTTTCTCTAATTGAGATAACAAGTGGATGACAGTGGATCATCTGGAGAGGGGTAAGGATAGAAAGTTAGAGACAGCTCCTCTAACCAGTAGCCACAACTGAAAATCTTAGGCTGCATTATAGACCAAATGAATCCTTCCCCCAAGTCTCTTCTGCAAGCTCCTGCTTTGTTTGAGCATTTCAGTTTTATTAACTAAGGCAGGAAAAAAGCGAAAGTGGAATGTATTTGATATTCGTAGCAAAATATGTCGAGGTTTTTTTTTTGAAACCTCTAAAACAAAATCACTGCAAATTTGCAAAAGTTCTCAGGACTGGACACAGTCTAGCCTGGACCTGCTTTCTTTTCATTACCTCATTTTATTGAGAAGATAGCAAGACAGCAGCTCATGAGCTTTTCTGAATTAAGGATGAGGAATACACTGAAAGCAAGTGTAATCAGTGAATACAGTTTAGGCTGCTCATTTATAATTTCACTTCAACCAGTTGAAGATAAATTAAACAATGTAGGATGGCAATTATTTAAAGTGATTTTCTGCTTCCTCTGTATTTTGGGGTTTTTTTTGCAATACGTGACTATGTCATCTTCAAAAATGCTTCCTGAAAAGCAAATGCAGAAACTGGTATGAAATGAACAGTGTGTTATGAATGTTTTTGTTGCCTTAATGCAAGAATTCAGTTCTGGTAGCAGACTAAGTCCTGGTACATCTGTACGATGCAGGGCTCAGATACAGATACCAAACCTATTGGCTGGTGGAAATAGTTGTCAAGGATTAGCACTGAAGTCAGTGAGAGGAAAAAAAAACTAACAGAGCTGAAATGGGAGAATATGTTTTGTTGAGGAGGAAGTTATGTGGCCACTGGACTGTCTCCAAGAAGCACCGAAATAGCCTGAGCAGAAACAGAGGAAGTGGCTGTGAAAAGTGAGCTCGGGTGGAGTTGGCTGTGATGAACAGTCTGGAGACAGCAACAGAGGCCTGTAATTCAGAGCTGCATCTGTGCCCAAAACATATTGATTCTTCACCTTAACACTATGGATGGACAGCTGCTCTTTCATTGCTACAATTTCTCAGCTAGCTCTCCTCGTATGACAGCAGGTTTGCCTGTCTCCTGACAAATGGAAGACACTTTCCCTGATGCCAGCACCAACCTGAGGATGACAACTATCTCTCCTCACCACACACCTGCACTGACTGCCTGCTCCTCCTGCTCCATCATACTGAACGCAGGCTGCTTGTCCTGATTTTCCAATCCTCTCCCAGTTTGCTCCTGCTCAATTATAATCCATAATTTTGTGTTGGAGAAGCTAAATACTAACTCTCATCAGCCCAATATGTCACAAAATCTGCAAAGAAGCACTTACTGGCATTTTCCCTTCTGCAAAAATGCTCCAAACAAGCCTGTACAGAAATACCTATTTTTCCTCTTCAAATCGGTCCATAAAACTCTTGCAAAAGTCCTGGCAAAAGTCAAGCTTCTTGACACACATTATGTGTACTGGCAATTGTGGTTACCATTTTGTTCATTATTTCCACACAGTTTTGCCCATCAAAATCCATCTTCTATCACTTTTCTTGTAGTTAGGCTGAAAATCTGAAGGGAGGGGAAACCATGATTTTGTTTTTCTCTGTCCCCCTGTCAAGTAGGATGGTGCCACCTCCGGTATTTCAGAAACCTCAGCACTGTGGCAGCACCATGATTGTTGCAGTCGTAACATAGCACTGAGGACTGGAGCAGAGAGCAAATGGAATTTGGCTGTCACGGCTTTTCTATCTAGATTTGTTAGAGAAGAAGAAGAAGAAAAAAATAGGAATAAGCAAGAACATTCGTTATTTGTTTAAAGGGCAACAGAAAGGATGTTTTTTGCACAGAGCTGTGGCCATGCCAAATTTCAAGTCTGGATTTTAGAATTATGCCCATGTGAAAAGAAAGGAAAAAAGGGAGCAGGGCCTCTGAAGTGTTCCTTTGTGTTTCGCCTATGCCTGGCAAGAAAAAAGTGAATGTACGCATGTGATAAAACAGCACTCCTAACCCCATTTATGGGTTTTTTAAATGGATAAATTCTCTGTAAGTCATCCCAAGTGACTAATGTCAGCTTAAATCATGTCATCTAAATTACTGGGAGAAGGTTCATGTTTGAAAACAAAGGAAAGCAAAAGCGTTGATTGGGTAACCTTAAAAAGTTGTATTAACCAAAAAAAAACCCAATAAGACTATGACTTTTTTAGGAGAATTTCCTATTTTGATGGTCTGATTTTAAACCAGTAGATTAAGAAAATGCAGCACTGTGTCATATCTATCAGGATTTACTAGGCTAGGAGAGTGTCAGCACTATTGGAAAGAATTCCAGACCAGAATAAACCAAAAAATGTGTCTTTCTCCCAGTTTTTTGATTCCTGAAGTTTGTGCTATGGTCATAGATCTATATAATCTCCATGCACTTTGTTTGACTTGCAATTTTCCTTTTCAAGTTTAAATTTAAAAATAACAGGAAGAGGAAAAATCTCTTGCTTTCAGACTGAAATTCAAACTGGAGTACCTTTTTCAAGAGCACAGTTTTATCAAGAGCTGATTACATAAATCAGTTTGGAAGGAGGAAGTGGAATTACACTAACAAGTTTAAAAAAATTACAGGAAACCAAGTGGGAAAAGGGTTTCCTATGTTATTTCCTTATGCAGAGTGAAGAACAGCACCAATAGGATGTTTTCTAATGTATCATTTTCCAATTCCCTCAGAATGAAACTTGAACTCTAGTTCAAGCTGTTAGCAGAGGCCACCAGGAGATAAGTTTCAGTGCCAAAATGTGCACATTCACCTCTCCAAGTAACTCCAAGAAAGATGATTGTTTGCATTTTTTTCTAAGCTAGCAACATAATGTTAAATAATATGCTTCAAACTTACATTGTGTCAAATCATAAATCATTTGCTTGCATTATAAGTCTGACTTTCATTGGTTTTGATTAAGAAGACTTGGGGTCTGTTTGGTATTAAAGCTCTCAAAAAAGGACTTCATTGATTTCAGTGGGAGCTACCAAGTTAGAACCAGAATTTCCGAGCCTGTGATATGGAATTAAGAAATAATTTATAAAGGACTTGTATGGCTGACAAAGTGCCTCTTGTGTGTGATACAGGACCTACACCTGATTATGCTGTAGCTTTGCACAGGCAGCCAATTTCAAGCGCATATGCTGCTGGTTCAGAACCCAATAACCTGAAGTGCCTCACTAGTTTTGCTACTTACAGCTCAAATCAGCAAAATTCATCTGCATGCTTTGATGGAACAAAAGCATGCCTACAAAATGTGGAAGCTCAAGTTGAAAAACACAACTCTATATGTTTAAGTAGCTAATGTAATGAAGCTAGGATTATTAATGTCAGTGGAGAATTATAATGGTTGCACCATCAAACCTAGCTTTCGTGGTTTTGAAGGTGTTAGTAATTAATTTATTTTTTAAGTAAAGGATCATATGACTGTGATTTTAAGATATTTAAAATGCCAGGCACCTCAAAGTCTCTATCTAAAAATTTAAATAAGTAGTAAGCCTCTCCGGATCCCTCTGCAGAACATTCCTGCCCTCAAGCAGGCCAACACTCCCATCTAACATTGTGTCTTGTGAGGCTAACTAAGGGTGTTCTCTATCCCCTTATACAGGTCCTTTGATAAAGGTATTAAATGGAATGTGCAGTATCATTGAATAAGTGATATCAGGACAGTCTTATGACTGGCATCTCCAATTCAGCCATAAAGAAAAACAGGAAACAAAACCACAGAAATTCTTGTGCCCTGCAGCCTTAAGAGTAGAAGACTCATGGAAATCTGACCCTGAACTGTACAAAAGTGTGGCTTGGAGCATCCTGAAAAGCAACATGGAACTTCTCTGAGAGTCTGAGCTGCCAGTGAGCATGGAAATGACAAAAAAGGCCACGTCTGGCCTTTATCAATATTCATCAGTGAGAAGGGAGCATGATAGAACCAGGCAGCCTTACTCCACTAGCATCTGCTTGGGAGCTGCCCACATTGCCCATATTTCTTTATATTTATTGTGACATTTTGGTTATAAAACACTACTTTCACACCTGAAAAGAATTAGGTCCAGTACATCTGGAGACAGAAATGCCATAAACCCTATGCTTCAGCCTACAAGAGCACAATAGAAGACCAACAAACATAACAAAGAAAAATAGCCTGTGAAGGCACCTCCTTAGCATCAAGGGTTAAGACAGAAATTTGAACATCAATTATTATTCCATGACAAGCAGAAAAATTGCAGGAGCAACTGTGAAGTGGTCAATAAAGCCCAAGTGAGAATTTTAGCAGGGTTCTGCTTAGTGCACAAAAGCTGGTTACTCAAGGAGCAATGTTGGAAGTGATGATGGGGTGATGCCTGATTACGTGTCATTAGGAAAGCAAGTCCATCTAGAGCCACCCTCTTAACAGCAGGCATTTAATCCTTCCAGTGATCAGTGAATAGTATAACACATGACAGTTACACAGCCATTTGGGATGGGCAATTACCTGCACCATAGCGTAGACTCTGAGTCTGGACTTAAGATTACGAGCACAGCATAGCTGCGGGGAAGAGCAGGAGGTGGCTAACAGCCATGAGATGAATCCTGCAATCAAGGCTATTGCCTAGATACCCACCAGTGATTCATTATTTTTCCAAGTCACCATTTTATTGTGTTTCTCCACCCCATCACCCCATAAACTCTATCTGGATTTGCTGACTGCCAGTACAACTTATTTTCCCCTTTTTCTGGTTATGGGTTTGGCCGAGTGTTCCTTAAGTATTCACTAACAGGCTTCAGAAACTGAATGTGGCCCTTTTCTGCCAGAAGGCATGGGGCACAAGGGTTGCAAAACCACCTGTCTTGTAAAATATTAGAAGTTAAAAAATCATTTTAAAAAGTTAAAAACCATTACTGCTGGAATGTGGAGTCTCAAAGGACAGTAAAGATTGCAAGAATAGGACATATTACAGAAACCTTAAAAAAATTAGATTTTGGTTCTTAGAGCCATGTCTGTCTTCCCTTCAAAGGGAGACAAAGATGGCAAGAAAAGTCTCTCTTATCCAGAAGAAATTATCTTAAAGCACTGAAAGAAAATATTTATTTAGATACCTGCTGTGCTCCACTAAAAAGTCTTTGATAAACTGGTATCATTGTTTGTTCTGTTATTGCTGATGAAAGCTATTTGATTATAGCCGTAAAAAGTCTCCATAAAATCTTAAATAAAAAACATATGTTGTTGCAGAAGCCTTTAGAAATAAAAAACATTTTAAACATATTTTGAAGAGAGCCTAATTCCATTGTTTTCTTTCAAGCTGAAAGGGGAAATACTGCACTGTTCCAAGACTCAAGAGTCCCAGATACACTGTTTACCAGTAATTAGATTCTTGTTCTCCCATATTTCTCTCCATATATAAAGAAGAGTGACTATACCCGTAGGGAAAAAAAAAAATAAAACACAATTATTCTTGATTTTCCATTAACATTGCACTCAGGAACAGTATTATTGATGCATATTTTGGTGATTCAGATTATTCTGGTTTGTTTTATATAAAGGAGGGGTTGCACAGTGCAAGGTGTTGTCATGACAAGGAAAGTGGCTTTCAACAGCTGAAAATTATCTTTTGAGGGCAAATAAAGTGGTCAGATTCACAAGTCAATTTACAAAGAACAGCAACCACGTTTTGCTTCTTCTTGGAAGGAAACAGAAATGTGATATTTAGTTAAAAATCCCACAGTTCCTAATAACCAACATGGTGAATTTGGTTGAACAACATAAAACCCTACTTTTCTTCATGTGCCATAACCACTGAATGAGGATCCAAGCCAAACTCAGTCCTCAGAAAACATTCCTGACAAGCCCTAAGGAAAACTCACCCTCTTATTTTAGGTCAGATGTGCCCATAAAAGAAGCCTGGCAAGTACCTTCATATTAACATGCGCTTAATCATCCAGTTAATGATCCACTTTAAGTATGATACAGGATAAAATATCTCCCCTATATTCAGAGGGAATGTGATCCCTGCATACCCTGCAGTAAACAGAGCATATTTAGCAATAGCAGTCTCTTGTAACCTGCCCCAAATTGTGTGCCAGTGTTCTCTCCATGTACTCACAGCAGTCAGTCTACTGTTTGAGGATGCTTTGTGATTATGACTTGTGGGAATGTAATGTACACACAACAAAACATAGACTAAATATAGGAGACCCACTTAAGAATTTATATACTCACCATATTTATGATTTATTGTACACTCTCTGTTCTCTATTAATTGAAAATGGAAATGGCTGCAAAATAACACCTGACAGCCAAACATCTTTTTTTTTTGGCAGTAGCAGTAATTAATCAGATGCCTCTGTGTTACTTTCTTTGAAATCTAAAATTAAAATCTTCTGAAATATTAAGAGGAAGGAAAGCAGGGTGCCAGTTTCCATTCCATAGTCTTGAGTAACTTATGGTACTGGATCTCATACTAAAATATGTTTTAATTTAATAGTATTCAGCAATTATTTCCTGGAGGCTACTATTTAATTTACATTTTACCTGCATCTCAGGGCTGTCATTAAAACACAGTTTTTTATACCATGAATATTATCCTATCCAAAACAACTGTATATATATAATCTTAATCACACAGGAATTTCCAAGGACCTCAGTGTATAAGGCATTATTACATCATGTGTTTGAAATGCAGATGTATCTGGGATGGACTGCTGGGCTCTAGCTGGTTCAGTAGTTCATAGCAGTATTAATTCTTCCTTAAAATTAATGGATCCAATTCTCAGTAACAGCATGGCCCCTTTATGCTGCTCTGCCAATATAAAATCAGCCTAAAGGGGATAAAAATACATAGAAGGGATAACTTTTTCTGACACGGTGTGTGTACAGAACACAGAGTTGAGGAAATAGGATAAACTAAAATATCCTAGAATATTCTCAGCTCAGATCAGAAACCAGGAAAGCTCTTTTTGACATCCTCAAAATATGGGCCAAGTAAAATAAACCTAAAGTGAAAAAGAACTGTGAACTGGCCTGCTGGAGTTCACTGGCAAATTCAAGGATGCAAGCAAGGGTGCAAGGTGTAGTTGCCCAAATGGACACTGACTGTGACTGTCACGACTGCCAGTCTTGCTCTTGCAAGAAGCGTTCACGAGAGTGGTTCTTGAAGGACTCCCACCAAGACTGTTCAAAGCTGCCACAAAATTATCAGCCCAAATATATCATCAAACTGCATAAATTACAGCTAGAAAAAAAACCCAGCATTTTTTCACTTACTTCTAGTAGAAGTCCACCTTCTTGTACAGCAGTCTTGTTAGATATACTGTCTTCTTTTATCGTTTGGCCAACTTGCTTCTTAAAGTGCTTTTCTTGAATGGCTGTTGGAAAGAGTTATCATCAATTTAGAAATCACAATGACTAGGGTCTGGACTAAAATTCTTGTTTAGGCATTTAGCATGCATTGAATTTAATTGGTAGTTACTGTCTTTGTGGTCTGGATCTCAGTTACTGACAACTTTCTTTTCTTTTTTTATCTCCTTGTGCTGCAGATAGATACATATTTTACAGTCCAGATGTTTTCTATATGAAATATCTATCACATTTTTTTATTGAACGTATTTTTTCCATTAGTCTACATAAAACAACAACCAAAACCCACAGGAAAGAAACAAAAGAAAGTTAGCAAGTTGTTTTGTTTATAAAAATATGTATTAAGACAATACAGAGAAATGTCTATATAGCTCAGAAGAAAAGGGAGCGAATAAGTTTATTATTTTCAGTGCTGACCTCCTTGACATCAGATTAGTTTTGGTCTCTCTTTAACCTGTTCATTTCTTCAAGTTTCAGCCTGACTATAAGATTCAAGGGAATGTTCTTAAACTGTTTCATTTTTACACAAAGTTTTAAAGTTTGTTTTTAGCAGGTCATTTACTCCATGAAATTCATGAATAGTTTTCATTATCAATTAAAATTCCATATATTTTCCCTAACAGTAGGGAAAAAAGCTTATTCCTGATTAAGCTTTCATGGGAAAAGCATGGTGAGTGCTCTTCCTTCACATTGCTTGGTCTCAAATATCTTTGAATGCTCAAATTCTTCCTATTAATTTATCCCACAGAAAAATAGCTGAAATACAGTCCCATTTCTGGAGATAATAAAGGAATTTTTGAGAAGGCTGGCATCACTTGATTATTGGGCTTCAGCATCATCTAGGGAGTACAACAGGAACTTTATCACTTGGTCAGTAAAAATTAAGTCAACTTCACTCCTACTTCCAGAAAAGGGTCATATAAATATCCTGGTAGCAAACAGAGATCCAGTTTTCTGTTTTTTCTCATTTTCATTGACAGAATGAGAGAGGAGAGCATCCCAGTGATACTATCTGGGATGTTTGATACACATTTTCCCTTCCAGGCGAAGGGGAGTGGGAACAGACACAGCCAGAGATGGTTAATAAAATTAAAAACACCAATCGGAAAAAAAACCAAACCCACACCAAAAAACCCCAAACAACCCCAACAACAACTCAACCAATCAAAAATAAAACCTCCCCCCCAAAAAAGGTTTAGATGACAATAATAGTTTGTCCCAAGCCAGAATAAGGAGACAAACAGCAAGCCTCTAAAACTCCTGAGCCCATGCAAGAGCCCCTTTTCAATTTAACAGCTTAGTAAGGGGCGAGATACAGGGGCTGATGCAGGATACATCAGCATTTGACAATAAACAATGGCAACTCAGAACCACACCAACTGAATATTTGTGACAGTTTTTAGCTTACGTTGTAAATATTTGCTGAAAGTGATAATGTCGGTCATTACCCCAAAGCAATTATCTCAAATGTATAATTAGATGTAATAAATCCTTCCCCTGGGCATGGGAAAACACATCAGGAAAATCCAAAGCTGCTTTAAACAGGTCGTTACCCATATTTTCCAGCCAAAACAATTTTGGGATTTCAAACTTGTAAGCTAGGCTGCTGTGAATAGAATATACAAATTCTTAAACCTGCGTTTTCATTTTGGTGTAGTTTTTAAGCTAATAGGAAATGGTTGCTTTTCTCCCCCCAATCAGCTAAGCCTTCTGCTAGGCCTGTCTATAAGAACAGACATAGAATCATAGGCTCATTTAGGTTGAAAAAGTCCCTTAAGATCATCAAGTCCAACCACAAACCCAGCACTGCCATGTCTGCCACTAAACCCTGTCCCTAAGTACCACATCCACACGTCTTTTAAATACCTCGTGACAACAATTTTTAAAAGCCCAACCCCGATTCCAATGGTGTCTTCCAAAGTTTACCTCCTCAGAAGAGATGTTTTTGCAATTACTGACATGGTGGTTTGCGGTCTTTGCTCAGGTTAAAGGACAGACAGGGAGGGGTGAGGGGAAAAAAAGGTTTATTTCTTTGATGCGCTCTTTTGGTGTTGTGAAAATTCCATCCATTCGAACTTCATCATTAGTGGAAACTATTATTTTACCCAACTGAGCAGGCCAGAGCTCCCTGCCTGCTTGTTAGCCTTCAGGCTCATACAAACACAGCAGCAGAAGCACAAGAGATGTTTGTTCTGCAACTCGTCTGGCTACTATAAATTCCATCTCCAAATGGAAAGTATTTTAATGTTATTTTGCCAGTTAGAGTTACCCATGTGTCAGGCCACACACATCCGTTTCATAGCCTGCCCTCCTCACTGGCCTGACTGCAAGGAGACCCACTGCACTGTCAAAGAAAGACAAATAACACCACTGCTCCAAGAAGGTGGGAACGTTTGCTCCTTGCACCCGAGGCAGCAGAGCTGTCACTCACTGCTCACTCTCCTTCTCTCTCCCCGCACTGGAAATACTTGATTAATCCACCCACAGCTGGGCTGATACTGCAGCGACACCTCAGAAGTGAGATTCTCTCACCTGGAGAAAGCAGGGCAAGACAGGCAGAAAATCACACAGATCCTGAAAGAAATGAGGAGGAGGAGGAAAAGCAAGACGTGACAGGCAGATGAGGGAAACTTGCAAGATGTTATCTGACTAGGCAGAAAAACGGGGAGAAGAAAACAGAACAGTCTGACAATACCCCTGTCACCATCAAGAATCATGAGAGAGAACAGGACAGCAAGTGTTGCTTATGATGGGTGGCTTGATAGAAAAGACTCTGATGCCAAGACAGCTGTGATCAAGCTTAGACATCTCATAATATGGTGTCCCTCTAGAGCAACAGCGAAGCCTGTGATAATGGAAACAAGTGAGATCTTGAAGAATGCAGGAATATTGTCTCTGGTAGGCAGGGAGGAGCAAATTGAGGAAAGCTGAAAAATAAAAACCAGCAAAGGATGACTCAGTGACCTGAGGGGGAAGCAGGCTGCTGGAGTTCCCATGTATCAAGAATGGAGCAAGAGAAAAGCTGATACCGCAGGCAGTCTCATGAATGCTGCTGGGTGTAAAAAAAAAAACAAAACAAAACAAAACAAAACAAAACAAAACAAAAAAAAAAAAACAAAAAAAAAAAAAAAAAAAAAAAAAAAAAAAANNNAAAAAAAAAAAAAAAAAAAAAAACCACACCAACCCCAGTTTTAACTTTATGGAGCTATATGGAGCTTTGGACTACTTTCTGTTGGAGAGGCAACCCTGGTACAAAATCAGCAAATTGAAGAGATGGGCAATGGTAACACCAGAGACTGTTTTCTGTGCACAATGTATCAAGCCTGCACTTCCAGAACATGAAATAAAACAGAAGATGGAGCTGTTCTGCCAAAGAAGATGAATGAGCATATTGATACCACAGAATGATAAATACCAGAGATACATGTACTGGGGCTGACAGTTTTGCAAGGTCATGCGATCTAGTGTGCATGGTGCAATCCCATACAACATTAAAAGCCAACAAGTCTGGAAATGCTGGGTCCCAGAAAGGACAACACTGTGGAAATATACAGGAAAAGGGGGCTAGGAAGAAGAAGAGGAGGGAGAAAAATAATGAAATAAAATGATCAATGCAATTTCCTGGAAGAAGGGTCAAAGATCTGAGGCTGTTGTTTCAATTTCTAATCTGAAAGCAGAGAAAGGAGTGGAAACCAAATAATAATGTTGAGTTAGAATTGACGGTTAATTAATGGAGGAAAAAAGTCCACGGAGCAGACTATAAGGTTAGCTGAATGAGTGTGGGATGGTCTCAGATAGTGCTGTTGAGCCTTTCAAAGCTGCACTGTCTCTGCCCAAAACAATGTAAAAAACTGAGACTTCTTTTAAGCCTCCAGTTCTGATACGAGCATGCTATCAAGATGCAAACACCTTGGCTTGAAAACCAAATCTGGAATATTGTAAAGAGAAATGCTGCCTAACAGTCTATAAGCATTATGAAACTAGCTGTTCCCTTTCCCCCAGAAATAACAGAAGACTTATTCATTGCAGGATACTCTTTAGTTCAAAGGGATGGAGATTTCAGGAGCCTCATAAAACCATACTTTCTAAACCCGTGGGATTACCTTCTCCAGAGTGTTTCTGCACCTTATCCTGCACAAGCATAGCCTTCATTCTTCAGAAAACGATCAGCAACGTTTAGATTAGCAATCGTTTAGAAAACGATTAGCTGCTAAATTAGCCTGGGTAACAGACTAACTGGGGGAAAACTGTACCCCAGCTGCCCCAGGTGCCTGCAGCAAGCAACAGCGCAGGCAAGAAATGAGCAGTGAAGGGATGCTGTTTCTGAACTGAATACCTTGCCTGGGTTTGTTTGGGGTGCAGGAAGGGGACCATACAACTCTTCTTCAGATTCAGGCTGGTGCATCAGTTTCAAGCCCTCCTACAAGGACTACTGGTTCTCTCTAATGATGCCCAGGGGATAAATTGTTTCTTAAAACAGGTGGATGAAAATACCCAAATCCCGACTGCAGGTTCAGAGACGCTGCTTTAAGCATGTAAATCTTACATTTGGTAACTGTTACTCAAAAGGAAGTGAGCACAGGGTCTCTCTTCCTGGATCATCTAGCTGCAGGAAGAATTGGCTATGCGTGTTACTCTGAATACTAAGAAAACAAAACAAATTGACTCGGAAACACTCAGTATGAGCAATTCTGCTTAACAAACCTAGAGCCATGAACTGAAATGGTCTGTTTCCTCTGGCTGTGTTACAGAGAACACCGAGTGACAATTAGGATGGGGGTCATTAGATGAGCACTGAAATTAAAAAATATACAGCATAAGAAACAGTTGTTATACATTGCCAGACAGCATGGAAGGGACGTTTGCACTCTGAAAGGTCACAACACACAGATTGTACAAATGCTTTGGGGAAGAAATCAGCAACAAAATGCTTAAAAGCTGAATAAAAGCTGTAGGGTGCTTGGTCCTGTTGCAGAGGCTACCAGAATGCCAGATGAAATTACGCTAGCAGTAATGCAGAGGTTTTCTTCCCAACTTAGCGGTTTTTTCAGTCTGCTTCTTCTTAAGAGATGCTTTGAAATCTGACTTCCCTTTGAAGTTTCTCGAGTACAGCATGACATTTATTTAAGGTACAAACCCAACCCTTTTGCTTTCCAGATCCCATCCGCTCTTCCTTCCAGAACCACTGCTCCCCTTTCCCAGCGAGCCTCATCCATTTTCCCCGGTGCGAGAGGGGCATCAAAGAGATGCCACCGCCGGGCTGCCCTCCTCTCCCTCCCCGGGGCTGGTGGGGCCAGCTCGCCCCGCCGAGCCCCCGGCCCGTGTCCCACCGCGTCCGGAGGAGCCCTTCAGAAGGCGGGCGAGGGGGAGGAGAAGTCCCCGCTGCGGAGGAGGGAGGCAGAGTGCTGACTAACCCCGGCCCCGCTGTCACGCAAGGCTCGCCGCCTGTCAATCTCCCGGCGGCTCTGACAGGGGCCTGGCCGCCGTTCAAACCCTTGCGTGCGAGCAGACGAGCCACATTACCCTATGAAGTATTTCATAATAACAACAGCTGTTAAATATTGATGACTCCTGGCAAGCGCTGAATGCTTTTCGAGAAGGTTAAGCCTTCGTGTAATGGAACCTAATTCCTCATTATATACTGTATCAGATATCTGGAAGTTGCCTAAAAAAAGCAAAGGAGCTTAGAGTAAAGGATCAGAGAAATAACTCTCGTGCAGCAGGGAGAAGGGAGAGAGCTCGCTGTGCGAAGGGTGAGGAGTGTCTGCCCGAAGTCAAATCCCTTTGCAAACAGTAAAATATTCTGCTGGAGCGATCATCAATACGGTCTGTTTCACTATATTCCACTGGAGGGTTTTGTGTTTTTAGAAATTATTGCAGATCGAATAAACTTTCTAAAACAGTGATCCAGCTGCCAGTGCTGTCTGTGTGTGTGTAAAAGTACACATGGAAATTATTTCTACAGAAATACAGAGAAAAGAGGAGGAAATCTCGCATTCCTATAGTTTTTCTACGAACACCAGCTCTGAGAGATCCAGCTCTTTAGAAAATGTAGTGGTGATCTGACAATATATTAAGGATGAAATCTCAGACAGGGTTCCCAGCAGGCAAAAAAGGGAGAAGGATGAGCCGCTTGCCTTGGGGAAGTCCTGGTGTGCTTTCCTCCAGTTCCCAGAAAAAAATCCACTATCTTCTTCACTCTGCCCTCTAAAACCTGTCAGTCTTTTCCCTCTTAACTGTCAAGCAAGGTTGTGTTCGGAACAGAATCAGTTTGGGGCTGGAATTCACGATGGACAGAGCCCTCAGGATGGAGCTGCTGTGATGCCAGGGCAGGCAGTACTGAGTAGCCCAGCAAAGAGGCTGCATCAGAATCCAGGTGCAGGTGAAAGAAAAAAACACAAACCGAGGACTTCTTACAGAGATGATTGAGTCAGGATATTTTTTTTCCTTGCATGTGAAAAAGAGGTCTGTGTGCCTTTGGGAAATAGAGTTTACATGAAGCAAGCTGAGAAGCTGAAAAGAATTGCCTGCAAATGTTCAGCTGTGCTGCAGTGCAAGGAGTTCTGTGAAGGTTTAGGAAAGTGGTTCACCTGTGGGGAACCCAGGTCTGTTAACTGAATCAGGATAGGGAATCACAAAATCTTAGGGAGTTGTAGGCTGGAAGGGACCTTTGTAGGTCATCTGGTCTGCCTCACCCTGATCAGAACAGAGCTAACTTCACTTAGGCGGGTTCGTCAGCTTTTGAGTATTCCCAGTCATGGACATTTCTCATTCTCTCCAGAAAATCTTTCATTATTCAATTAAATATAGGATTACTTTTGTAAGATAAGGAGTTGCTTAATGTTTTAGGTGAATGAACATTAGGGTAAATTCTGGATGGGCACTTCCTGTTTCCACAATTCTTGATTTGTAAATGTGTAGAATAATTTAAGAAATGCTGAGAATGGTGAAGTGGTTTTCATAAAAAGTGTATGTATATGGAGAACATGCAAAATAAATTATTAAATCTTCTTCTGTTTTTTGCTGGTTTATTCTATCTGTATCTCATAAGAAATCACACTTGTATGTCAAATTTAAATGTAATCTGGGACTATAACATCTCCCTTATCCCTTAATTTCTGAGGGATTGCAGATACAAAGAAAAGCTTCATGCGAGACAAATTGTGTGCTAACTACACAAACAACAGACTCAACAGAACTTGTCTAGAAAACACATTTCTTCTCTGTAGCTTACTGTTGCAACCTTTCTCTCTTCATATGACTCAACAGATGATCTCCCCAACAGACAGCCCCACGTTGTGCCTTGGCAAAGGAGATATTTTAGAGATCTGTTTGCATCACTGTGAGTAAATATTTGAGCTATCAGTTGGTCTGGAAGACTATATTGGCTACAAGACTGCTGAAGACATGCAGTCCTCTGAAATTATCCCAAGATATAAGACTTATTCCAAGTGACAGTCTTCCTGTTTGTCTTCACAATTTCATTTTATTTTCTACTACATTAAATATGATGATTTGATCATGGAAACTTATTGATTTATAGGTTCAGTCCTGGGGCCTTAATTTTATCTGTGTACTCTTCCATTCTTTAATTAAGCTGTAATATGTTAGCTTGTCTGAGTATTTGCTTGCACGCCCTTCTGAATAAACACATAAAAGGTAAGTAAAAGTGGGTTATTCTCAAACTACAAAATGGATTGCAAGCCTGAGTTATCAGCAACCTTGAGTAAGAAATCTGCAGACTACTTATTCCAGTTTAAAATCAAAATCTACACTGCTCACAAAAAATTAAGATAATTCTAACACTTCTTCCTTTCACCTTTAAGTTTTTTAATTACATGTCCATTAATCAGAATCAGGATATCCAGCATAATTTTAGAGTAGAAAAACAAATTAGTTTCAGAGAACTATTCTGTATTTAGAAAGTCTGCTTTACATTGGTTAGTTCCAGAGCTAAGGACCTCAGAATGTCCAATGAATGTAGCTTTACATTTTCATTCGTGACATCACTAAACTGATCCACAATTAGCCTTAAGTGTATTGCAGTGTGTTCTGACCTGTTACATCCTGATTGCTTGAGTGGGATCTCAGCAAATCCCACTGACCATGATATATCTACATATATCAAAAGAATAGCACATCTAGGATCTATTGAGCACATGACCTATCAAAAATACTTGAAGAGTTTCTCCATTCTTCAAAAAATCCTTCATAATGGCTTCTTGTATGAATAGCTGTTCATCTTTTCCCTTGTCCAGTTATATTTTAAGAAATGGGTTCTCTATATCCTTTGAATTCCTGGTGTTTTCTTCTCTATGGCCCAAGAATGTTGTCCTCTTTTGATATGGCTCATACTTTTTCATTGTCATTAGGCCATTTTTTCAGGATTGATTCTCCTGATGAAAATAACACATCAATGGAAACTGATGTCCACAGCAGAGGCAGCTGGCCTTAGAGGAGAGGCTAAGATGGCTGTGACTTTTTACTGAGAAGGACAAGGGGAGATATAACAGAGGTTTGCAAAATTATAAGAGCAATAGGAAAACTGAATGCAGAACTGCTGTTTGCCCAACCCCACAATATGAGGACTGTGAAGTGCCCTGTAACACCAGCACAAGAATGCTTTAAAGTAGATAAAAGACAGCAATTTTGAAGACAAGAATACCAGACTAGATGGACCACTGGTGTGACACAGTAGTGCATCTCTTATGTTGTTGTATTCTCACTGCAATGCCATGGCTTTGTCCACAAAATTTGTTACAGACAGAAAATAAACAACAGATGCACAACAGCAGCATCAGTGACGTGAAACAAAGTATATCACAGAAGCGACAATAAGAAAAATCAGAACCTTATGAGAAAGCCTTTATGTTACTAAATTTAAGCATATGATGAAAAAGCAGCTTGTGACTAATAATTGCATCCAAAACCAACAAAAAACATTCTTTAGTGATAAACAGACTATTGAAATAAACTTGAGTCTGAAATAATTTTCAGAAACATAAGTAATGAGACAAAAATCCATTTTTATTGAAAAAAAAAAGCTAAGAGGAAAGCTCTGTGTGTTCATAAGTAAGCAATTGAAGTCTACTAGAATTTTTCCCACATTTGGAAAGGTGATTGTAAGAATTGCATCTTATAGAAGAAATGCAATGAAGTCTTGGTAACAGATTTACCTTGTCGATATCTGAACATTTTTAGTCTACAGAAGATGTGCATTGATTGGCTACAGAAGATGTGCATCATTTTACCCTCTCCACATTTAGTAATTAATCACTGAAGGATAAACTCAAATCAAAGATGAAGCATGAAAATAAATGCAACTAGGAAAACGCATAAAAAAGCATCTTTCCCCCTTCTTGATAAAAGCAACCTGACAATGACTAACTTATGTGAGATTTACATGATCTTTGCTATCCTTTTTGGATTTGATAACCCTTTTCCAGAACTATGATTCAAACAGACTATCTCCTGAACTTCCAGTCCTCAATTTCTTGTGCCTTTATAATTTTTGTTGCACTATTCTGCAAATTCACACTAATTCATGCAGGCTAAATTCACACTTGCTGGTTCCAAGAGGAATTTAAGGCAGTATCGCTTAGAAGAGAGTTGAAAGAACATGTGTCAGTAGACCAGTATATCATCCAAGAGACTGTTTAAAAATAGACAATGCACACAATCTGGAGAGGATAAAGGAAACCTTTAAGATTAAATAAACACTGCATCTAAAATATTCACACTGAGACCTTAGTGCTCAAGAGGTGCATGTTACTCAGAAAACCAAATCTGGATCCAACAGTTTTAGAGTTGGGAGTATCGTAAGAACAATTCTTTAATATCTGCCTTGTATAGCAGCCTTACTGTGTCCAATATTAAAGGCAAAGACACATTTGTTGTCCAGCGTACTTTAAAGAAGTGAAGACGCTTGACAGAGGAAATATGGGAATTTCCACCTATAAATAAGCTGGATATCACAGCACACTGCTGCACAACAACAAACACCCCCCACAGAATATGGCACTCTCTTGCTAAGAGCTGCTCTGCTTGCCCTTTTCTGTGGGGGCTGCCACCATGACATCCACTGCACAAAGCCTTGAGAAGTTAAATCACCTAAATGCTCTGGGAAAAATATGCCTGAGAGGAGGTCCTCAAGCTTTGAATTTTCTACTTCAGGAAGTAAGAACACGTGCTGAGACAAGACAAGGGCAAGCGAAACATCAGGAACATTATCTAAAAGTTAAAAAGTCTATTTCAGAATCAATTTCCAGGGTAATTTTAAAACACTGAGCTGTATTCCAGAACCGTTTGGAATGATGAAGAAAACCAGCATACATGACATGACAATCTTACCTAAAAGCTCAAAATTAAGAACTATTTACAACAGAAGTCAGAAACTGAACTGCCAGATGCCTAAACTGATAATGTTACAATCCCTGGATCTCTTAAATGTGTTTTTATCCACATTAATATTTTAATGTATGCATTTAAAAACTAGTCCTGCAAAGCTACTCAAACAGATGGATGTTGTTCCCAACTGGAATCCCTCATAAGACCAAGAGCCCGTAGAGAAGACACTACAGTTTGTCCAAAAATAAATTCCTTTGCAGAACAGGAACTTTCTGCAGAAGTAGAAAATGCATGCAACACAATGCATTCAATTACTACAATAACCTTTATTTTTCACTTCCTCACAAAGGTTTTGCTTTGCCTTTCCTGACAGCCATGTCCCGTACTCAGAAAAAGATCCCAAGCAGATGCCAAAGACCCTAAACAGACCTGTAGTGGGCTTACAGTTTCTCTCCTGTTCAGGTACCAGAGAATTTAAAAGTGCCATGGTCCCCTAGGTCAACAGCTAGAATTAGAACCTTCAAATTTTCTAAGTGTAATAGTTCTGTCTTTATAAAAGGCAAGAAAGGTAATATTTAAATGCTCTAAGGCTGTAAATTTTCTCCCTGCTTTGATTTGCTTTTCAATTTTTAAAACCATAGAATACTTAGATATAGTGATAAAACTACAAGGCAGGCACAGAGTTCTTATCAGACTTGTCCCATTTGAAGATAAGGAAAACCAATGTTTTGTATTTCAGAAACAAAGTCCTAGCTATAACCTTTTCTCCAGTTTTAACTCTTCTGTATGTGTCATTGACTTGAACAGGCAAGTCTGACTCCTACAAAGGTGCCTGCTGCCTTGACTCATAGCAAGCTACCAAGGAAATAATGAGTATTACTTGTGGGATAAGGACAAGAATCTTATATCTCATTCATGAAACATACAGGATTATGGCTTCAACTTTCTAGGTGGTAATATTCAATTGCAGCTTTCACAGAGTGATCAATGCCAGGTGAATAGTGTGTATAAGGAGAACTATGATACATAAATTACTTCCAGTGCTTCTTATCCTGTCTCACATCTCTGGATGAAAAACAGTGATTTCTTACCTACCAATTCATCAGATCTGCTTTATGCTCATCACATGACACAAACACTAGTTTCTATTGCTTTTTCACCAGTTTCAATATAGTCTCCATTGGATACGCACTGTGGCTTCCTGCCAGAGTCAGTCCAATAACCACTGAAACAAGACTTACTAGCTCTACACTAAGGAAAATAGGAGTAGGTTTAAGGTAGAAAGTGAAAATTACAAATTGCAAAAAGCAAAGACGATCTTGCACAATTTTAAAAAATGTGAAATTTAACTGGAGGCACTGTATACTCTAGAGCACACTTTGTTTTAAGCCCAAGAATTTTTCAGAGAAATCATCACAGTGCATCCAAAAGAGGAACAGTTTTTCTCCTGCCGGGGCAGATTTGCAGGGAGGAGGCTCATTTCTGCATTGCTGGTCTGGCAGGCAGCAGAGCTCTATTCCTCTGATCAAGAGATCACTTTCATAACCACTTTTCTGAGGTCACAAATGAGTCTGCTGCAGTCACGCAACCCCTCGCCTACCAGAGCTTACTACAACAATACAGGTTCACGGAAGCTTTTTAAAGAGGCAGCTCATCCTTTCAAACCTCACAGATATAAAGCACACACATATTATCATATGGCATTCCCCCAAATATGTCACGGGACTATTTTATTTCAGTTTGATCAGGGAAGAAACCTATAGCTTCAAGTTTTATCTGGATGGAATGAAGTTGCCTGAGTAGAATGAAAGAAAAACTGAAGCTAAATAGCTCTACAACTCATTTAAATGATACTGGCATCTTTTGCAAATGTTTAGTTAGCCTGTTACTTTTTATTCTCTTAAAGGTCTGTGTTTGCCAAACAGGTGCTACTGCGAATTAGGCTAATTAAGATATTTAAAAGTCATGGTAAACAGTCAAACAAACATTAGATTCAATAAACAACAAATACGATTGCCCTGAATTAAACATTGCCCTGCTGCACTGCTAGAAGCACAACAGTACGGAAATAGTAAACCAGGAAACAGGCTTATGAATTGATTCTGAAGGAATACTATGAAAGTACAACAAGTTCTAGTTAGAGCTCATTCCCAGGTCAGAAAAGTCTACTTTATTTTAGCCAAGTATCCCACAAATTACCAATATAGTGATCTGTTGTATGGACACATATGGACATGCAGATGTTAGCTGGAATGACTTTGGGTGATAAGACGCAGTGGGGAATTTAAAGAAAAAAGTTTAAAATATTTTCCCTCTTATGATAAGTTAACTCTACCCAATGAGGGGGGGACTTGGCCTATATTCACAAGCAGTTAACGCTATGAAAGCAACTGTTGTTGTTTCATCATTAATTATTTGCACTAATTATCTGAAATAAAGTTTTCAAAAGCTGTTAAATTACTTCGAAGCCTACAATTTAAAAAATTATGGTGACTATATTGCTCATTGATATTTTGTGAGGATTAGTGTGCAGACAGATTTCATTTAATGGCAGCACAAACAGGCTTGCCCAAACCAGCTTTATAATCCAGCTTAAATAAAGTAACAATAGGAATGAGGGCACAGCACTAAGCCTGTTGAGGACTCACAGTGTGGGATGCAGTTTGCACACTGTCCTGCAAGTTCATTGCTATTATTAGACACACTAAACAGGTGAAAGCTTGTTGAGGTGTGCCCAAACATGCTACAGACAGTTTCAGGGATCCCGGAGATTCACCCACAGGCTGTTAAGTACCCTTGGCTTCATCCAGGATGAGGGGCTTTTGCACTTTAGGCTTGACCTTGATGTGTATCTTCACCCAGCAGTGCGAGGAGATGTCCTCTCCCATCTGCACTGCAGTTTCCCATTGACAAAAAAGATGACATCCCAGCCCAACTTTGATATGAAAATAATGACACTCCAAAATTGGCCTTATCTCTACTCCATGTCTGGCTTATATTTATGGAGAAGAATTAGGTTGGAAGCTGGACAGAGAATTGTGACTTTACTGATGGTGGACCTCACTGTCAGAGCTCGGTGCTCTCACATAATAGAGGCATGCTTAATCTCAGGTGCCAAGCATCACTTCAGCTTCTCAGCTCAGTCAAAATGTTGGTGGAGGTGAGGAGACAGAAACACCAGTCTATAAAGGAAGGGTATTGACAGCCTCCAGAGTGACCTCAAGGGTAACAGTACAAGTGCAGACAAAGCTGCAGGCATTTTTGAACAGAAGTCACACTTTGAAAGAGTTCTGAGACTTCCGAAGGCGTTACCTTTAGTCTTATGTTACTGATCTGTGCCTATTCACTTATCACTGCAACAACTTCCCATGGAAATGAAAAACATACAGGACCAACTCTTGCCTAAACAGACTGTCCCTGTTTATGAACGTTGGCTAAAGCACAAGAAGTTTATCTAGAGAAAAACAGCACTGGATACTACTGAAAATATTTAATTAATATGGCATTTTTTCCTTTCTGGCTATGGAAAGAGATATGTGAGAATGCTGTTGGGCTACCTTACCTATACAAACAAATTACACTCTTCTTCTGGAGGCAGTTGGCAAAGAAATCATTGCTAACTGCAGGAATGAGTTTATGTATGTGCATTTGAGGGTGAACAGCTGCTAGAATACTGCTGCTCAGCTCTGCTCTGCATGCCAGTCTGGCCACAGAGCTGGTACCTAAGAAGTCTTGCCTTTCTGAGAGTCCTTTTTATAACCCCTATTATATGGAGGCAAAATACCTCTAATCTTTCTTCAAGAATATGTCCTCTCCTACTCAAAGACAGTGTGATCAATCGCTCCATTCTCTAAGGAGATGCAAGCAGGCAGCTAATACATGTGTCTTAAGTCCCACTGGGTCTGCAATTCTAGAGGGAGAATTAGTCAGTAATTTAGTATAGTGAAATCAGGATAAACAATGACTTCTCATATGCCAATTTCCAAACAATAACTGCAAGCTTTCCTCACTCCCTCCACGGCTTTTAATATCTTGCACCTGATAGTTGAAAGATCTGTATATCACCTATATATGTAATGCATTCAGTAATTTGGTTTAGCTGAAAATCTGCCTATATGTAATAGTTTTCATCCCTTTGTGTAGTTTATTTAACCTGAAATTTATCCAAAGAAATTCAATAGAGTTCAATGATTGCCCAACTAATAATCCAAAATCAAACCATTTAAGATTAATGTACCATAAATCATTTTTAATGAATAAATTGACTTTAAATAGCTACTAAGAGGTATTCTTTCATTAGAAATAGGTTTAAGTACAGTGACAAATTACAGTCATTAGACTCAAACCTAAGGCTTTCTGAATAACTCGGTTATAAAAATTACAGCAAGCATTACTCACAAAATTGCTTCTACCCTCACCCTCTTCCCTCTGCCTCAACATACTGCACATACTTGAAAATGGCAAGATTTTGTCTGGAAGAGGAGGGAAAGAGTGCTTTGCTACTGCAATGTAAATTAAGGTCTAGCTTGGTCAAAACAACCGAAGGATGCCTGGAGTATGCTCATACTAGGAAAGTAGAGAAGAAGCAGACTGAGAAGGACAGCAAATAGTTCAGCTGTAGAAAGTAGTTTAAAACTAATTGTTTAGTTGTTTAATCACTAGCTGTGACTGAGCCTTCTACCACCTTCTACATGTGGTGGTTCATGCAGCCTGTCCCAGCACAGCCTTTGCCTGATGTGGAAAATGAGAGAAGGAGCTGGAGTACCTAATGATTGCACTCCAGCCACAGCAACAGAGCAGGGAGTTGATGGAGTCAAGGCAGGATGGGGCAGGCTGGGAACGGGGCAGCTGGAACATTCTTCTGCCTGATGTATTTTCCGTTGGCCAGATGTTCCCCAGTTGCCATGAGCTGTGAGAGGCTGCATGCGCCAGTCCCGGAGGGTGTTCTGACCCCTGGGAAGCACTAAAGAGGCCCAGGCCTGCCCAGCATTGAGGAGGCACAAAGGTATTTTGGAGCTCTGATCCTCTCTTCTCCCACTCAGTCCCAGCGCCAAGTTCAGCTGTGGCACGGGAACTCAGCTGTGGCGCAAGATTCGCTTTGTACGTTAACCCGATGAGCTACAGTACCATCTGAGACCAACATGCAGCTAATTGCTGTGAGAACAAAACTTTGAATTCCCTGACCTATTCAAAGTTTGAACTTCCCATTCTCTCCACATTCCCATACTAACAGATGGCATACAGGGTGTAGCTTCAAAACTTCCTGCATCAGAACATATGCAAAGAGAACGAGAAGAGATGAATTGCACACCCCTGGAAATCTGCTCTTATTTGCAGAATGGTGAAATTCTAAATAAATCAGTTAACGTGCCCAAGCAGCCAAGCACCCATCTTCCATGCAGAGAGTGCTGGCTGAAACTCTTCTGCCCAAGCTATTCCTGCCATGGGGAGCTGGAAAAGCACTGGTTACAGGAGCTGACTCATCAGCTGACTAGCCCACAACCTCAGCCACAAAGGACCAAAAATGCTGGTGGTGGCATGAAGCGTGTGGGTGGGAGCAAGGAATAAGCAATCATCTGGCAGCCTAATGCAGAAGGGAGGGTTGACACAAGCCATTATTTATTCCCCCCCTCCCGCCCTAAGGCTCATCCCTCTGCTTCAGTGATTCTCATCATCTTGACGCTGTGGTAGGGCTCTTTGCAGGGGAGGGAATGAAAGGTACATCCCCTCCCTGTGGCCCATGCAATGAAAGCACCAGCAGTCTATCTGAGCTCACCACACCCAGATCTCTTAGGGCAAAAAGCTCTCATGGAGGAGAATGGAAAAGAGGTTTGCCTGGTCCTGCTTTCATCCAATAGGAGATGAGAACAATGTCTTGTTGGGAAAANAAAAAAAAAAAAAAAAAAAGAGATCACTACTTTACCACCAAAGCCAGACTGTTACTGGAGAGGAGAGATGAAGATCCAGTTCTGGAATGGCAGACATCAGATGTAACCAAAAGTTTTTAGGAGTGGAGCAAGGAATATAGAAAAAAAGAGAGAATGCTGTAGCACAGATGGGAAAAGACAAAGGGA
Source organism: Aegithalos caudatus (assembly GCA_013389925.1). NCBI lineage: Eukaryota > Metazoa > Chordata > Aves > Passeriformes > Aegithalidae > Aegithalos > Aegithalos caudatus. Next base: position 92,067 of record WEIU01002533.1, on the reverse strand, counting down.
AAAACCTATATCGAGAAAACAAGAAAATCTACACAAGAGGAAAATGCAAAAAAGAAAATTTTACAAAGAAGTTAGGTGGTTTATCACTTAAAAGGCTGCTAGAGAAAAAGATGTGGAAAAGAAGGAAAGTCATCTAGTTAAACAGCAAAAACAAAAGGAAAAAAAGAAAACTGGTAGATTTAATTAAAACTTGACAATGGAAGTACACTGATAAAATCTCCCAAATTTTTCATATGTATCCCATTATCTCCATATAGATCTAAGTAAATTTTGGAGTGTTCATTCCCTCCAGCAGCCTCCACCACTGCTAATCTGGCTCTAATATGGCTGGTTGGTCCCCAGTTTAACTAGCACAAAACATTCTCCGGCCAAATTATTGGCACGGTGATGGTGTGACCTCACACCTCCCAGGCTTCAACCTCTCCAATGGCATTTTTGCTATGAGTCTGAAAAACGCCTTTAACTTCAGGCAATATGTTTTTTGAAACACTGGGGCAAATTTCGAAAGCCTGACTTGCATTACTCCACTAATGCCAAGGTTAAGTAAAACATGGTAAGAAATAAAGGACATGACCAGTTGTCTTTATGTTTCCTCCCCAAACAGACTTGTTGTTTTCTGAGAAGAGGATTTTTGCCCAAATTCTGCCTACAGTAGGTCTTTCCTGGCAGGATGCCTCAGTGGAAAGGGGATTAAGTTTCTCAATGTCCTCTTTTCTTGGAAACTTCCTGTTATATTTCCCAGTCTCCAACACAGGCAGTTCAGGGCACAGGAATATACAGCTTAAAAGTCTTCCCCAACATGTTTTTGACATGCTTTTGTATTGGCATTTGGCAAGAGAGTGACAAAGAGTCACAACATTGTAGTTTGCAGCTTTTCTCTGGCAGGAGAATCCACTACCAGTTGAACAATCTCTTCAGAGTCAGAAGACAGAATTCATGATGAGACTACAATATCTAAAGTAAGCAAGCTGACCCTTGTGTGGAGATTGTGACTAGACTTGACCAGATAAAGACAAGATAAAGAAATTCCTTTTTTCCAAATGACCTCTTGGAACTCAGTGTCCTGCATTAAGTGTTGCTGCAAGGGGCACATCTGAGCAGAAACTGACCTCTCCTCCCAGCTCATGCTGACAGTGGTGACAATCTCAGCGACCCTACTGGGTTTAAAGATACTATCAGCTACTACCATGATACTTTTCAAGTATGATGGCAAAGTAACCTTCAAATTGACATTGTCTCTGCTTTCCTAACCATAAGTTGGCAGTGGCAAATATAGGGTGCATCACTGTCCTGAAATGATATGGCACTTACAGCCAGACTTATTAAATATTTCTAAAGTGCTTGCTAGCATCAATAAAAATTAAGAATGTATGTTGCAATGTGCAATACCTTCAGACTCTCTGACATGTTACTGAGTATGTTTGGCTCAAAAGAGTAAGCTCTTCCCTTAGGGGGACATGCAGAACTACATTGCTAGGGTTTGATACAGTTCTTCTGGTGGTCCTGAAGAAGTGCTGAAAACAATCAAAACCTCTTGAACCCATTGTAACTTGAGAGCACTCTGCACCTGGCATGACTGCATCTTTAAGAATTATTAAAGTAATTTCAAACATTGCTAATTTCCTCTTACAAATATTACTTGCTGTGAGATGTACAGCCTTTTCTTATATGCTGCAGTGTAGATGCAGTGTAGAAAAAGCATGGATAGAAGAAATACAATTTCATTTTTCTCTGTCTACTCTTGTGGTCCTTATAATAACATATTAGAATATTTTCCACATAAATCCTTATATTCACCAGCTCAAGATACATTATTAAGGCTGAATTATTTATCCTCTCAAGAAATGTTTTCAGACAGCATTATTTGTTGTGCCATTTTCTCATACAAGGTTTGTAGGGGTCATTTGATGGCACATCATGAGTTTAATTATTTGGAACAAAATATAGAGGGTTTGTGACAGGTTTTCACAGACAGTTATATACAACATAATACCAACACACAGAAGGTAGCATTTTCTGCACAAATATTGAAATAGTCAGAGGGATATATAAGATTAATATAAGGTGAAGTGTTTTGCAGGTATACAATTAGTAAAGTGGTTATGAAGTTGTCAATGGACAATTAAAAAAAAAACAAAAACAAAAACAAAAAAACTTTAAATATATTTTGTTTAGATTTAGATTTTTGCTTCTTTTCAGTCCTCTTCTTTCAGCTGTTTCCAGTGTGTAAGTAGCCAATTCATATTGCAAGTTCAAACATAAATGGAAATAGTGGACATTTGCTTATTATAACAAGTATTTACTTCCTATGTACCTTCAGCTTGATAAATTCCATACAGATATAAAGAGAATGCATTGAGGTGATTTCAATAGGATTTTAGGGACACGGTAAGTTCATATGATACATACTTTGGCAAGACTGTTGTACAGCACCCAACTTTCACAAAAGTAATTATGAGCTTCTTTAAAGAAGTTTTGAAGTCTGCTTGTAGCTTCTCTTACTGAGCATCTAAGTTTGCTAGTATGCATTCTGCTTCTGCTCCATGCAGAGTAAAAATTTTAGAAAATTTGTCAGTTATATTATCTAGAGTATTGCACCAAAAAGTGTAATAAAATTAAAACTGGACTTATAAAGGGAAACCTGCTGTGCCTCATATAAATAACTTCCATTTCAGTTCAAGGTGGGGAATTTGCAGAGCACTGACTAATGTTACTGTTACATTAGATAGAGAAAAGAAGCATCTGTGTTATTCACATGGGATTTTCTTTCTAATAAAATGCAAAGACACTAAATCAAATACAGTTAAATGAAGACAAGTCTTTCAGAGTGATCCATTGAGCCAACCTGTAGGACTACCACATAGCAAAGTAAGGCAAGCTTTGCAGAAATCAGCCCCCTACTCATATTTTATATGGCTCAGGGGGAACCTTATCTCTTGTTACAACCACCTGAAAGGATAGTGTAGCCAGGTAGGGGTCAAAGTCCATTGCAATCAGTAACAGGATGAGAGGACACAGTCTTAAGCTGCACTTAAGGTGGTTAAGGTTGGACATTTAGATGAACTTCTTCACTAAAGGATCGTTACATATTGGAATGGACTGCCCTGGCTGGTGGAGGAGTCACAGACCCTGTGACCCCACAGGTATTCAAGAAACAACTGGACGTGGCACTTAGTGCCATGGTCTAGTTGACAAGGTGGCCATCAGTCAAAGGCTGGACCTGATGACCTTGCAGGTCTTTTCCAAACTAAATGGTTCTGTGCTTTTGTGATCACATTGTATCAGAGTTCTCTACAGAGCTTTACCATGTGCTGTAGCCCTCAAGTCAGCAGTAGGAAAGTGAGAAGGGAAGCTAGGAGGACAATCTCCCACACTATCCACTAGGCTAAAACTATTTGTCTTCTTTGTCTTCAAAGCCCCATGCAATTACAATATGCCAGACTAAATTCCTTGTTCTTTTGGATAAGAGGTATTGTCTTTCCTTTAAAACATATCTGTGTTTAAAATAAGAAACAAAGTTAATCATTTTCTTGACAGTAATGATACACGCTTCCTCTCAGAGATGGTAATCACTCATGAAGCTGAGAACAAGTGTAAACCAAGCCAAAGTTCATGCCTCGGGGAATGCTCTCCTACCTCCCATCCGTTGCATCAGTGATAAGGACAAAACCATTGCTAGTATCTTCTACATTCACTGAAATTGCTAGCAAGTTCTGAAGTAAAAATGCCATTTTTCTGTGATGAAAACCAGTCTTGTTACCATATCCAAGGAAAACATGGGTTGCAGTGGAACTAAACTCCAAGTTTTTCCTCAGTCTCCAAGATCTAAACACAATTTAACTCAAGAGAATTAGATCAATGAAAGTCCATTACTTGTATCCCAGAATAATGGAATTTGAGCCAGGGCAGGCTGTATTTCAACAGCTGGTACCAGGCTGGGCCAAGAAGGGCCTCAGCTGCAGAGCAGGAATTAAGCAAGCACAGTGCATAAGCAAGATGAACATCACTGAATGCAAAAGACAGTGTGCATATCAGTCCTCCTGGATTAGATGGACCCAGATTCTTCCTTGCTACTTGCATTTACCACATTTATTTACACATCCTTGCCATACTCATTTACATCTATGCTGCATGAGATGCATAGTGAGTTAAGCAAAAGCACTGAGCACAAAAGCCTAACAAATCAAAATGGTTAAGAATGACTGATCAAGCTGGTAAAAGGTGCAGACTCACACTCAATGGCTCAAAGTATTTTGGGGACTTCCCCTAGCAATGGACCAATGTAGAAGCTGTGGTTAGTGGGAGCACCTATAAAACCAGGCATTGTGTGCATGGCTGACCATGTGTCTGGTCCTGAGTGTACTTCTACTGTCGGTAGAAACAGTGGAACTCTCCCAGTGCCAAATGCCCTGAAAAGAAATCTAATAAAGATTCCCCTCATGTCACTTGTCATTTCCAGCTCCCTGGTTTTCTAATCAGTCTTGATAATATCAAGAGAAACATTGAAGCCTACAGGGATGTTCAGTTGGATGGCATCCAGCAACAGAAAAGTTGTATGAGATTCAGATCCAGAATTACAAGAGGAAATTCTGCAAGAAGAATCCTAATGATGGTGTGTTTCCCAAAGACAGCATAAAGTCTGTGTAGTCCAGTCTTTCTCATGCAGGTGACTAAATCAGTCTAACAGCTCTGAGTTTGTAATACATCTGGTAAAATAACCCACAGCACATGACACAAGCACCCAAAGAGCACCAGAAAATATCTGACACTTATTTATAACTGAAACTAAGATCCTTCGTTTACCATTACGCAAAAAAATAAGTATTGAATTTAGAGCCAGTCTCAGAACATGACACTGAACACAGTGTTGCACAGACAGGTTTCCTTGATCTTCAAAGGTTATGGGAATTCAAGCAATTTAAAATTGTCTTGTTCTTCCTGAATATAAGTTCCTTCTGAAGTAAATCCTGCTTGTAAATCAACACTCGTTCTACAAAACCCATCTTGTTTGCATGAAACTAAAGAGAAAGCTAGCCAGGACAAGGAGGTACACCCTCTTAGAACAAGACACCAAGAGCAGATACAGTTCTCCAAGAGTCAACAAAGGCCTTCCAAGGACAGAGAGATCTCCAGGTTATGCAAGAGGACCTGTAGTACAAAACAGCCTCAGTTATTTGTCATGTGGAATGAATGGTGTTCCCAGGAAACAAGGGGAAGAGAAAATAGTGACCCATTAGTATAAGCAATGTGTCCCAATAAAATGGTCTTCCTGGCAATTAAATATAATAAAAAATCTAGTCAAAATAATCCAAAATAATGTTTGAAAATGGGTAATGTGGAGGAGATTCAATTTGCAGTGACTGTTCTAGAAAGGAGTCCTGCCAGATTTCAGGGATGAATGAATGCAGCTATCCTGCTTAAAGTCTTGATGTTTCTACTAAAATTTCACTGATGTAGTATTTTAACACTTGATTAGACAATGATTTGCAGACAGTCGGTCTTCCTTTAACAACTTACTTATATACCATTTAGAACAGTTTTTCCTTTTTTCAGTTACTGTATTGTTAAAAAGATGATAAAAATAGCAGAAGAGAGTGGAAAATGAAAATTTCTTGAAAGAAACATGAAATGCTTCTTTCTTTCACTTTTGGCCAAAACAGTCCAAATATTGGTGCAATTTGAATATGCCAATCCAATACAGCCACAGGAATAACCTTACCTGTTACCCACTCTGACCATGAATGCTTCTTTTCAGTACAAGCCATTGAATATGCTGTCCTAAGAAACCTAAACAACCTAAATGGTTACAATCTAATTAAACTACAACTGTGGAGTATAGAAATATATATACTAAAGATATTTTGTATGTGTTCAAAAAAGTCCTTATTTCTCTTCCAAGAAAGAAATCATTCAGACATGCAGTTTCAGAGGACAGGACTGGGAATGCTTCAACTCAGTAGAAGATGTCTTTAAAAAACAAACTTCTAATTGTTAAAAACCTCAAATATATTGGGGAATTCTTGACTCAAGGTATAAGCTTCAACCCTAACCAAACCTTCAACCCAAACACAACTTGAATCCTTGATTTGTGTCTCAAAGTACAGGTTTCATTTAAGAAAAAAAAAAAAAAAAAAAGTTTGGGGATAGTCTGAAAGCCTCTAATTATCTACACAATGGAAATCAATATATAACTCATACCAAGAAAAGATTGGTGGGAATGAAGAGATGGAATCAAAGAAGTATAATTTCCTCCTTTTGTTATTGTCGATTCAGGCATTTTATCCTGTTCTTATAAATCTTTCTTATAGTATTTATTGGTATTTCAGGTTTTTTATTATTTTAGTTTTCCTATATCTGTTCTACATACATTCATTATAAAGGACCTGGATAGAGTCCAATGAAAGGACACAAAAATTATGAAGAGACTAGAGCACTTCTCCTATGAGGAAAGGCTGAGAATGAGAAAGCTGGAACTGTTCAGCCTGGAGAAGGGAAAACTCAGGGTGGATCTCATCAGAGTGTATAAATACCTAAAGGAAGGGTGGAAAGAACAGCAACGTTCTTTTCAGAAGTGTCCAGTGACAGGATCAGCGTAAATGAGTACAAAGTGAAACACAGGAGGTTCTCTCTGAACATCAGGAAACACACTTCCACTGTAAGGGTGACCAAGCATTGGCTGAGGTTGCCCAAGGACACTGTGGACTCCCCACCCTTAAAGATATTCCAAAGCCATCTGGACATGGTCCTGGGACGCTGGTTCTCGGTCACCCTGCTTGACCAGGGGGCTTGGATCAGGAGCTTCCATAGATTCCTTCTATCTTCAACCCATCTGTGAATCTGTGATTCCCTAAGACTCTGGTTTAAAACTTAAGGGAAAGCTTCAGGCTACTGAACCTGGCTAACAAATGAAAGATTAATTCTTCTCACAGAAATGGATCCAGTATAGGCCATAACTGTAACAGTAAGCTCAACCATATGAACTTAGTTTCAGAATCAGTTGGATCTTGTTGCGGAAAAATTTTCCATGCTTATGTAAAGTAAAATCTAAAAAACATATTTATATCAAAGAAGTAGAATTTGTCAATCCTGGAAAAAATTACTAAGAGCTTGAAAAGAAAACTCCGGGAAAACAGAATTATTAGGAAGCGATGGTGGGGTAGAAAGGGATGCCTGAGAACCACAGTACATGCACTTCAGAGGAATTTTGGGTCCTCAGACCAGGAGCTTTGGTTCAGTGCTTAGAGCACTGTTGATTAGCAATACACTGCAGGTTATGCACTAAAAGCAAGATCACTGTGTGCTGCCTTATCCATCTAGGTTTTAAGACCTTAATTTTCTGTGTCGCTGGAATGTCATGTATATCACACCAGAAACAGTTCTGCAGTGCTGGCTGCAGCATTAAATAACCAAATATTACAATAAATAATAGCCTAAAGGATCCAATGAATGAACCTGAGGAACCTCAATCACAGTAGTATGCTTCTGACCTAGGAGAGTAACAGCCATGCACACCATAGGAAGAGAACAAAGCTGGAACACACTGAAGTAATTGGGGATACTGAAAACCAGGCCAGCTGGGAGGAATCCTTTGCTGCTTTCTTCTTAAAAGGGATAAATTCAATTTCCACTAAATGTAAACATTGATGGGAATTGGATCACACCAAACACATAGACGAGTAAAAGGAAATGACCCACTAACATAAATGCTAAATCAGAAGAAAGACAGAAACCACACAGTGTGTACTACCCTATCAGAAAAGAGGAAAAAAATGAAAATCCTAAAAAACCTTAAGAAATAATTATACATACATATATGTATATGAGAGGTTTAGTTGAAGGGGAAGAATGGGTTAGAATGAGATAGGGCATCTTGGTGAAATTGACCAGGAAATCCTGGAATCAATGGTTCTTGCAGCAGAAGTCATCCAAGACTCAGCATTGGAAGACAGAGGACCAACAGGAGCAGTACACGTGTAAAAATCTGAGGACACATACCTAAGGGGAAAAGAAGCTGGAAATTTTTTTCAACAAATCAATATATAGGAGAAAAGTGTAAATTCTCAGTGGCAGTGAAGAATGGAAAATGTCAGAAAAAACTGCCTTAACAAAATCTTGAGTTCTTCAGTGAATGGAATCTCACAGAAAATCTTTACTAAAAATGAATAGAATAAATGACAAATGTATAAGAAGAGAAACAGAAAACCCAATATATAGTATCAGATGTAGCAAGGGAGGAAAGGTTATAAAAATCATGCTGGAAGCCCTTTAACCATACAAGGTTCTACTACTCAGCAGAGGGGGAGCTACAGGCAATGAAAATAAAAATGTTTAGTGTTTATTGCCTCTTTTTGCTTCTGTCTGCTAGGATCACTTTCAAGGCTGTAAAAGCTGAGGTGCCACGAGAATTGGAAACAATTGTTTTTCTGCAGAAGGGGAGCTTAAACTGAAGCAGGAGACTTCCAGTTTGGATTTTAGGTATTATAAAGGAAGGTATTAAATCAGCCATGTTGCAGATTTGCAAATATACTAGACAGTGACCCTCAAGTTAAGGCGCAGCTCATTCTTTACTCAGGAAGGTTCACTACAGGCTTGTTTCCTAAAATTTTTAATTATAAATGGAAACAGATGAACTAAGATTTGTAGACAAATTTCTCAAACTATACTGTAATTCAGTTTACAATCCATATACAACTTTAGTCTAAGGCAGGTCGAACAACATGTCTCCATGCTTGACTGTCACTAATTTTGCAAAGATCAGGATTGCAGTTTAAATATAAAACCTACAGAAACTTTTAAGATATTTATTCACAGAGTTCATCTATGACTCTCTACAGTCCATATTTAGTCATCCAAAAATCTATCAGATTTTTAGCTTTCAAAATCAAATTAAATCTAGAAGTAAGTAAATAAAGAGAAAGCACTGAAGTATGCAATCAACACAGAGATTCAAAATAATGCATGAGGAAGATGGTTGTTGGGAAAATCACACTGCTTCTGTGCGTGCACGCACGTCTGTGTTTTTGCGTATATATGTGTGTGTATGCAAAAAATGTCCAGATGGGCAAAATAACAAGCTATTGAATTAAATTATGCTTTATATAAATTATGTAGTAAAGGATTTAGAATAAAAAAAAAAAATGATCCATACCACACTGAGGTCTCTATATTTCCCATCTAAGACTATACTGAACATCAGCTATCATTTATCAGGAATGCTTATGACTAAAAGGTCTAACATTAAAGAACAAGACATAGAAGGAAAAGTTTGAGTGGCCTGTTCATACAGGGTTAGTTACACTAACAACTGAAAGATGAGGAGCTATATAGCCCTAGTTGTAACTGTGTTGGTCTATCTAAATTGTTATAGCTGGTTTCCTTCGGAGGACTGGGAAACATAAGTTAGCTGTCAGAAAGAACCTGAGCTGCTACAATTTCTGACATTTATTTACTAAATCATCACCTGTACTAGAAGGGAGCAAGTTAAACAACCAACAATATGGGGCTGCTTTTGAAGTGGAGCAAGACCACCATTTCCCCACCAGTGGAAAAACTGAGAAATAAGAAGTACTAAAGGATGTCTTGTCAAGAGTGGCAAAGGAAGATGGAATACAATTAACCAAGATGGAACATGTCCAAGACAGAGGCCCAGCAAACTCAAGTGGTCGCAGACACTAAGTGCCACTCCATGCTCACAGGAGCCCCACCCAAAGCAAATATCTGTTAGGGCCAAGTGACAGTCACAGTTTCCTGTAGCAGTTAATGTCTCTCAGTCATCAACTAACCCTGGTTCAGACCCAGTTGCTTCATACTCGAGATCCAGTGAGATTGGAAGGTTATTGCCGCAAACCATTTTGAAGTGCTTATCAGGAAAATGCAAAATGACTAAATGCCTATAGCCTGGGGGGAGCAGGGCTGTTAATAGAGCCTCTGCCAACTGATAACAGAGATGTGAAGAATCTAAAACAAGTAGACAGAAGAATTGTTCTGAAGCAAAAGGAAAACATTTCTAAGAATGAGTGAGGGAATTCACCACAATGACTTAAACTTTATCCTAGGAATATCTGTCACAGCAACCAGGTCTAAATTTTGGAAAGGAACCCATCCTTTGCTTAAACAACTGAAGTAAGATGAGCTGGCCATATGCTTCAAGGTGCTAACCCCTAATGCCCACTAAACTGAGAATAAAAGACTGATGGATGTTCTCCATGCACTAATACTTAATTCTCTGCAAAACCATTTTCACACTTGAAGTCAATATGGTGAGGTTACTCCCTTCAGATGGCTATTGATCTTCATAAATACGTTTGTGCTGCTCACTAACTATGGCAGAGCAGCTACTAAAAGGACATCTAGTGGTAAGTAAATGAGCGTGCCCAGAAACTTCTGGCACTGTTCAAGGTGTGCCACTGTAATTGGCTTGGGAATTGCTGACCTGTTATGGGTTGAATATACATGTCACTTATGAACTTACATGTCAAGTAGCACTACTCATTATTTTTTAATGGCAAACAATATTCTTAAAATCATCTTTTAGAAACCTGAACTTTAACTTCCTGAAAACTCAGAGAACATTTTTTTAAACAAAAGATGCACAGTACTGTCCGTCTTACACTACAAAATTGAATGAACTGAATCTCCATTGCATCCACTTCAGGAATATTGGATAGCTGAACAGAACTCATTACAGATGTGTTTTGCTAGATATTCAAACCAAATTTCATCTTAGACATCATCATTCCTTGGTTCTTCCATTGTGTCGCTCTAAAATATCCTGAGAAATTCCTTCCCTTCTCATCTTTTCTTCCTATGAAGACAAACAGCTGGACAATATAAAATTGTATACATTTGAGCTAACTTTAGTTTTTTGGGGGTTTTTTGTTTGTTGTTTTTTTTGTTGGTTTTTTTTTTTTTTTCCCATGCAACTTTTAGTCACTGTTTGCCTGTGTTTATTCCAAACCCTTTAATGTGTGCTAATGCCCTTGTGACCAGGAGATGCCCACAACAGAAAACTCTATTCCAGATGGAGTCATGCTGGTCTCATGCAGAGAGGGATTATAATCTTCCTGTGTAGTGACATGCTGCCTCTGGGCAAACAGACCAAAATCCACACTTTGCTTTCTTGTTTATGTCAACATATCGTATTACAAGCATGGAACAACTTGCTGACCACTGTCCCTCTTCAATTATTGTTTTTATGTTCTCTTTTCTAGGTTTGTCTTTTCTATTGAACACCAGTTTCTTTGGATTAATTTTCCCTGAGTGAATTAGTACAGATTTACTGAGCCATTTTTCCAGATACATTTTTTTATCCAATTTTCTAACATCTCTGTATGCCCCTGGTCTGTTCTCTGTCCTCAGAATGTTTATAAGCTCCCAATTTAGTGCCATCCTTTGATTTAGAAAGCCACAAACAATCCATTTCTGCTCTTCTATCCTCTTTCATCAAAATAAAGATTGAAAGTCTGGGATGAATATGTTTGTCTGCTTTTTTAGGTGACTTGCTACCAAAGTTTTTGCTTAAAAAAAAAAAACAACCAAACAGATTCTGCCTTTTTTCTTCATAATTACAAGTAGATTGTGATGTTCATGAGGGATGTGGCAGATTCTGCCCTTACCCAAACATCTGCAACCGTTTCTTGTGCAGCTCAGTTTCCACAGCTCACCTCTCCTCCACTTCACCCTTCTGAAGATCCAGCCTGCTCTCTTGTCTTAAAACGGCATGGTAGTTTCCTTCCTTTACTATAAAAAATGTTTTCTGTAACCTTAGTTTCATGGTGTAAACATTGAAAAATAAGAATGAAGAGAACACAAACTATGTGTTCAATTAAGAAATTTGGGGATGAAATTAAATGAAATCTCTCAAAACATGAAACATGGAACATTACAACACAATGCAGCCTGGCTTTACTTGTTTTCCTTTTATCTCATCCCTTTAAGAAAAGGAGACAATGGATCTTAGAAATTCTGGCAGAAGAGTAGTAAAGCCAGGTGAAGATATATTATCACTTGTGAATGCAAGAGAAACTAAAGTCAGGTTTGGAGGAAGAGGCCACAGCACTCAGGTATATGTTTAAAGGGAAAGAGGCACTCTGTCAACTGCAGGATGCTGGAGGCTGGGCAACAACCTGCCACAGCTGACAGGGGAGACTCCTGCCATCAGTGATATCACCCTTTGTAATCTCATGTCAGCCTCGTAAAATGCCCTGCAGCCCGCCAAAGTCTCTTCAAGCTGGCTTTTCTTTTGTACTAAAATACATTTTAAAAGAAGGCAGCCAAAGGATATTATTCTTTGGTTAAAGCCAGANATATTTATTTATTATTTATATATATATTTACACTGTGCATCATAATGAGTAGTAATAGGAAGAAAAGATAAAGAATAATAAAGGAAAAATAATGTCCACAAAAATAGTTCTGTTTATCTCTGCAGTCTACCCATAAGTTTTGGTCAACTATACTTCTTCATATACAGGACTTTTTAAACTTTTTTTTGAAAACAACTCTAGAGAGGATTTCCAAGATTAAATCACTAATCTGGATTTTGCTCTTGTGAATTCCTCAGCAACAGAAGAAACTCAAAATATCATCAAATTTGGAAGAATTCTTTTTATGTGCATCCGAAAATGCACATTTGGCTTTCACTTTGCGGTGTGCCAGACAACTATACAAACGAAGCATAGCCTAGTACATCTTTATTCAGCACTCTAAGCTTTGAATCTCTCTTATCCCGAAAGACAGTGGTCATTTTGGCTTTTTAAGTGAACCCATTGCCTCCTGGCATACAGCAGACATAGGTAATATGGTTGGTTGACTTTCACATTGTACTTAAACGGGCGTTTTGAACTTCCATAAGAACAGCTTCAAATAGAGAATTCAAACTATTAACACGTTTTACATTTTCCCCAAGCTTCTTTCCCAGTTTAGTAATTTTACGGTTATGTTTTCCCATTTTCTAAAGCCTGCTAATGAAAAATGGATGTTATCCCACTATTTGGTAAAGGACACACAAACTACATATGAGGAAATGAATTAAATTTCCAGTGCAACATCCCATGCACAAAGTAAGTTAAATAATAGATTTTCCCCCCCACCTTTATCAATATAATACTATTTGTTACTTTTACTCAGAATTAGTACAAAACAGCAATAAATTAGAGGCATAACTTTAACGTGATGCTGAGATCTTAAGGAAACTTACCTTGAAAGAAACTTTTGACTCGGAGATAGCTGACACTAAGGCGCAAGACAGAAAGTTTGTCCAGCTTTGATACGATGTCAGGTGGAAAAGGAAGGAGGCTGGCCAGGTGGTCCAGTTCTGCATTCAGACGATCTCTGTGTCTCTTTGAAGGATTTGATTTTTCGTTCCCAACTGCAGGCCTTCTGTGGTGGAGAACACAATTTTGATTACCTGTTTTACTTCCAGAGACTGAGATGCTGTATACAATTAATTGATAACAGAAATACTTTCCTTAGCTTCTATGAAAATCTTTAAAGTCTCCGCCCTCTGGCAAAAAGAGATTTACTGTTCTACATTTGCCATGGTCAAAGACACAGGCTTTGTCTTCTCTTTTCATATCAGGCAAAAAGTGAAGAACTGGTATCTCTTACTTAGGGCCTCTCACCTTAGGGAAGTGGGTACTATCTTTATGTTCTAGTCAATATCAGGAAAAACAATTTCTCATCTTTATTGTACAAATGAGGGGCAGAACAGCAGGGGAAAGTTACCGTGACTGATGAATGAACTCATTCAATACCCACTGTATTCGTTCAAAGCATCTTAGTTCCCTTCATTTAATGACTCAAAGTTAACCTGTGGGTCAGGAGATAATTAAGAAAAGAGCCTGTCTTTAAACATGAGTCTAAAAAGTATGGAAGACAAGGTGAAGGGGGATTCTTTCCTCAAGCTCAAAACTCCTGTGTACATTCCCACTTTTACCTTCCTACGTCAGTAACAGCAAAGATAAGAATTTGGTTTCTAAAGAAGATTGATGTTCCTCACAAAGCATAGAGATTAAAATTATTCAACTTTCTAGGCCAAGCAATTTTGTGTTGCTCTTATGTAATGGGCAGTACTAGGGAACCTAGAATAGCTGTTGTGAAAATTCATTAAGTTGAAATACATCACAAGTGAGGAACCTCAATTTCAGAATGTCCACAGATATTCCCAGAGAACGTGCAAGATGTGCTCAAGAGGGACTAAAGGAAAAGCTGGTGCTCTTGCACACAGAAATGGGAGCCTTATTTCCAGCATGACAGGGGAGGGGGGGGGGGGTTGCTCAGTGCTGAAGCACAGACCTGTCTATTAAGCAAGAAGATCTGAGCAGGCGGTTCAGAAGGTGGTTGCTTTTCAGTAGCCAGCTATTGCTGGACCCAGCAGTGGTCAAGTGCATTATCCAGGTATGAGCCATGGGACACTGGAGCCATAAACTACATGTATACTCAAGAATGGGAAATGAGAAGTAAGAAAACTAAGGTTGTGCTCACAGTTTCTACTTTCACCTCACTGAATCCAAGGATTATAATCTAAAGTAGCTAGCTGATGTTCCAGTGGACAATGAGAGTAAAAAACTAATTATTTGTCACACCTTGCTACTGAGTTTTCATTTGCATTTCAAATGCTACACACATTAACAGCATTTTTCAATCATAATTTTAATTTTGAGCAGTAGCATTTCTCAAGGTGGTTAAGGTGCTAAATTACAACAGTATTAATTTGTCATTGCAGTTGTCATACTAAAAAAAAAATTGTACTTAGGAATTACTAAAAGAAAAGTTAAAAACCCAGTATTTTGAAGAGCAGTTTTGTACGTGTGACTGCTGCTAACTGAAAACCTCTTAAAGCAAATCAGGTACAAAAAATCATTACTACTTTTGAGAAGCTCACTTCTAGAGAACAGCATGAGTGAACAGAATCAAAAGAAAAAAAAATTGAGGTAGGTTTCACTGAAAATACCTAATTTCTGCTATTTCATTCAAAATTGCCAATACTAATATGTGGTTCTTCACTAACATGAGTTGCTTCCAAAGACATGGAGAAGATTTTGCTTATTGGGATAAATGAACAACTTTCCTATAGTAGAGAGAGGAAATATGAGAACAAAGAATGCAATCAACAAAGAAGGAATAGTGTTTTTTACTTTTTCTGAGCTATTTTTTGCAGTAAACCTTGAGGCTCCAAAAGGATGTCTGATCTATGGAGGGCAGTAATTTTGTGGGAACATAGCCTATAGATGAGCAGAAGCTAAAGAACATAAGCTTTTGCTAATCAGTCTTTACATCTGACAAACCAGCTGAAGCAAGGAAGCAACGTAGGACAGAAGAAATTAATTCTAATAAGGAAAATTAAACTGATGAGTTCAAGAGGTAAAAATTGTCAAGAGTAATATGAAAGAGAAATAGAAGTTGTTCAAGCCTATTTACCACATAAAATAATGACTGCTCTATGCTAGAGAGGAATGGTTTGAAGCAATTAGGTGGTCTGCCTTTGTACTGAGTGCAAGGAATAGTTTTCTGGAGATGGCAGGGAATGGTCTAAAAAGACTATGGGAGAAAGTTCAGGGCAAAGTCTTCCTGAAAACTCAAGGAAATGATTCAGTAAGGGAGTGAATCCAAACAAACAGGGGTTTGATGTAAATGGTAGTAAGGTGCCAAGTGGATGTGATTTTAAACAATGTGAATTCCATGGAAAGGCTCAGTTAACTAGCCATAAACAGAAAGGCACAGGCAGGGAAAATCTTCAGTGGGCTGCCTTGAGGCAAATTAAAATTCTAGGCTTTATTTTGAGCTGAAAGTAGATGGTGCTTGTTGTATTTCTATTAAACTCGGAATTGCCATACTATGAACAGAGACACAGGAGCCACTTGGTGATCCTTCATTTACTCTGCTTTCCACACAATACTGCTATAGTAAAGGAGCACATGTAATTAAAGCAATGAATCTTGCTTTTCTTTTTTCACCCTGTTAAACTTCCCAGCAGTCACAAGTACTTGTACCTGTGCAGGACCCACACTGGCAGCCCCTGTGTGGTGGGAGCTGTGTGGGATCTGGTGCAGAGAACATTTTCTGTCCCGGTGGTACACGGGGCTTTGAGCCATTTCTGCATTCATGATTCAGTGTGCCCATGACACACAGACTGCCACTAGTGTAAACCAGTTTGGTGAGCTTGCAGAGGAATTTCCTGCAACTACAGCTCTGTCTGCTGTTCCCTACCCTCTGCAGAGCCCTACCCTGTTAATGAAAACTTTGTTCTGAATAAGTTTTATAAGTATGCCAAAGTGTTACGGCTGCAGAAGACCTGAGCTAAGAAAGGTCTAATCATTTACTATGACATCAAGCTTTGAGTAAAAAAGGAAAGGGAAGACAAATCACGAGATGCAACAGATAGGCTGAGAGCAAATTAACAGCAGATGATTGTCATGAGAGTACTGACCAGTACCCTCAGTCACTGAGCTGTGCTTGGACATTGTATAGAAATCCTGGAAAAACTGAGCTTCAGTGGCTGTGGATATTCACCATCTCCTATGAACCAAAGGGACAGAAAGAGAGAAAGCTGCTTGAAGGAAAAGCAGCCCTTTGCCACCTTGTACATTTCTTCTGTGTCTTCACAGCAAGGAAAGGTGAAAGCAGAACTAATGGTCAAGAAGACATAACACCAGCAGAGCAGATGAGAGGTGGGATAGTGTGGTACCAAGTAAGAGGAAGGGCTATGCCACAAAGGGCCTTAAACTGAGAACTAGGAAGCAGGAGAGAGCTGCACCTCCCAAGGTCTCTGTTTACCCTGGCACTGGCATTGTTCTGGCTGAAGTGGTCAGTCTGGAGCAGTTGTAGATACATTCAGAGCTAGGGCAGGTGTAGTAGCCTTTAAAAAGCTGTAAAACATTACAAGAAATGTTTTATAGAGGGAGTGGGTTTTACAGGATGCCAGGGTTTGAGATGAAGAAGTGGCTGAAGTTCTCAAATGGTAACTGTCCTGAAGCATTGCCTTAGCAATTTTAAGTATTAATTTCAACACAGTGATTTTAAGTTGAGGTTAAAGACAAGATCTCTTTAATTTCCAGATGCTTGAATTACCAGTAAAATGTTAGATTTCCACAGGAAATAAACACTTGGTAGAAAACGTTTCCTTTAGTCAAAATGCCAGCTGCCTGGCTGAAAAGCGTATCTGATGGAAAATTTTCAATCTGTCTGAGCTCCAGGTGTTTGAACTGTGTCCATAAATGCCAAAATTCTTTAGAGTAGATCACATTTAATGGGGCTTGTTTGGAAGTTTTTGGGCACCAAAGGAAAAAAAACAGCTATTTTTTAAAATTTTCTTGCATTTAAAAAAGTAGGACCTGAACCTTATATGTTATCAAAATAATGGTAACCTAATGAAGATAGTCTCCGCTAGTTCTGTGTAGAAAGCAAGACTGAAACATGTTAGCTCCTCCCAGTAAAATTTTCCATACATTCTTCCACAGTTTCGTGGGTTTCTCTATATTCCCATGAAGCTTTTTTATACATTTTCATTGCTGTTCTGTAAAACAACCTCAGAATAAAATTCCTGTGCCTGAAAATCATTCATGAACATAATGAAGAATATTATTCTGTGATATCCTGGCTTAAAAGCCAGCTGTAGATGTCACTACCTGGTTGACAATCTGATCATGAAAAGATCATGTAGAATCAGGGAGTTGGCTTCTTGGAATGCACTGAGTATGGGGAGATATAAATGTCCCAGTTGTTCTGCAGAGGGGAAGGCTGCATCTCTGTCCTTTAAATTTTGACCTTCGAAAGCACTAATCCATGAATCCCAATTGAAATCCAAGTAACCTGCTCATACTGAGGAACCTGAGGTCACTTATACTTTTGTTAAAAGAAAGATAAATTCTAGAGACTACTTACATAAAAAAGAGGACTGGTCAAAGAATATACATCAACTTTATTTCCTGTGAAAAATCAGGTTTTAAAACTGAACAAAAACTGCTCCTAGAACAGGTGCCAGTATCTACCTTGATTGATTGGCAGAATTATAGTGGGGAAAGTACAACATGGATGTGGAGGAGAAAGTGCTGAGCTATCAAACAGTAGAAAAAAGCTGTAACAACGGTGGTATGACATGAATTAAAATAATGATTAAATATGCTGCTCAATTGATAACCTTTGTCTACCCATCTAAACTCAAGATAAATTACTCAAGGCAGCATAACAGTAACCTTGGAGTCCAGAAATGTCAGTAAGAGCAGTAGGACTGAAGACACAGACTGGGAAAGGAACTCTGTCAGCCAGTCAGTCTGGGGCATTCAGAGCCTCTTTAGAGTGAAGGAATAAGCACAAGAAGGGCTTACCAGAGACCAAGCCCACAAACAGATAAGGTTTGAGGAAGAGATCAGTGTTGCTAGGAACTGAGAAATCATCCTCAGCAAGTGGTAAGCAACTAACCACAGAAAAGGGAGTGCTGTCTCCACTGTGGGAGTTCAGTATTCTAACAATCTGAACAGTTCCCTTTGTTTTAACCTTTGTTTCTTACTCAAAATTGTTCATGTCCTGGCTCAATAAGTTTGTGCTCAGCTACCTGCACTGCAACTTCATAGAAAAGCTATTTTCAAGACAGCATTACTTGCAATGGTTCCCAAGTTGAAAACTTGGTTGTGTAAAGTAAGTGAGAATTTGCTTCTGAGTGTATTAAAGCCAGAACCTCAAAAAAGGCTAATGAAGTCATTTCCATGATTTGTTAGCAGGTAGTTTTCTTAGCCATTGCATTTATCTAGAAGTCATCTTTGAGAGGAGTTCTTGCTAGCAGGTAAACTCCAAACATAAGTTTAATGTTTCTCAAAGCAACTGCAAGTCTCCTTCCTTTCTCACAAAAGTAATGATCCATAAACAGATCTGCATAGAGGTAATTTAATGTACTGGAAATATTCCATCCCTCTTGCAGTTGTTATAAAATCAAGTATCCACATCCATACTGAAACAGTAATGCAAAAATCTTACATACATTTTGAATTCAACACTTAGGATTTTTGCAGGAACAATCATTTGCTTAAGACATTATCTCTATCTATTGAAATATGAAACATTTTATACTAAAAGAAACAATTTTTCAAGTGGGAACAAGTGGTTCATGAGAAAATACTGCCCAAAATCCAAACAATATCAACAGACGTCGTTAAAACATTCAGAGAAACTCCCTTTTGACTTTAGACCAATACGTACAATTTTAAGCCAAGTGGGTTATTTTTAGAAGTTCTGAACAACTGAAAATAGGGAAATCTATTTTAGTTATCTTCTCATCCTTAAATTGTGTGTGAAGGCCACCAGTGCCAGTTCATAATTCTAACACAGTAAAAATGTGTGTTTCATAATCATATAATCAAGTGTAACACAGAAAATTTGGGATGATTACATTAAAAAGCTTTATTTCACAGATCTGTTTATGGCATCTGTAAATCATTTACATTTGAGTGATAGAAACCTTTTTCCCCCCTCCCATTTCAAGCATCTTATAGTAACAAATTTCAATTGCATTTCTTCTTTTCCTGCTTTGCATTTGCATACACAATTTCTCTCTCCCATTTTTCTCCTAATGGAAGTGATCTCATAGTAAATAGAAATCTGAAAATATGTGTTCTATATGCAAAAAGTGACTCACCACTCTGCCCTTTCAGTTGGCTGAACTGACCCACTTTCCCAGCTTGCACATGTTGGACTCAGCTATGTCCCACACAAGGCTAAGCCCAGGAAAGGGGAAGGAGGGAGTGCAATGCCAGTGCTCTGGTGCCACTCAACACATGGCTCCTCAAAAAGCTCCTTGAACTGGCAGCAGGGAGCACGGGAGCACAAAAGTGGCAGCCACCCCTCCAGCCCACTGCCCAGCTGACATTTAGTCCATCAGTGTGTTCTGCCTATGAAAGGGCACTGTCCCTCTCCACTCTCCACTCTCCACTGTCCATGGATACTGTGGTATCCACCACAACCACCACTGGCCTCCTCCTGGGATACCTAGTGATGGGCAAGGATGGTTTGACCCAGGCTCAGCATCCTTCCTGGAGACATCTTATCCATGAGGAGCCAGCCTTCCAACCAACTCTCATTACAGAGAAGAAGATTAGGTCTCTCCTGTGTCAGTGGACCATAGGTGGAAGGGAACCCTTCTTCTACCTCATTTCTAGCCCGTATGTTTGGAGAGAGATGTCTCCTGATGAATATGATACTTAACTGTTTTTGAATGGGTTTCCTCCTTTTCCTCCCAGCATACAGGCATTCCCCCGGAGGAATCATGGCTTTGGCACTGAAAAATAAAAGGAATAGGTTTCTTAGTTCAGAGGTTTCTGTGCTTCAGACTGCTGTACAAAATGCCAGCTCTGATAAAGTTCCACCGAGGAAAATGTTTGTTCCTTGAGTGTGACATTCAGCAACACTAAAAAGCATGGTGGCATTAGTTAAGATAGAAGCTTAGGGCTTATTCCAATTTCCTACCCTAATATTATTAGAATATTGATGTTTATGTTCAATTTTCATTTTTTCCAATTAAGTATACTATGCGTGATATAAAATGGGTATAAAATACATCCTGTTTACTGGATATCCAATTTTTTTCCCTTCCAGGCTCATTTCTAAATACAGTTAAACAAATAAGAATGAATAATACTACCCGTCATCTGAAGGGAGGATTTCACAGTTCTAAAATACACAGGAATATTATCTCCATTACTGACATTGTGACTAGTAGGTTGCAATTATTCAAACCAGCATTTCTCCAGATCCTCACATCCTCATTTTTAAAGGCTGGAAATATAGCTGTCGGCAGCTAGAGATGTGACACTCAGTTTTGTGGTTAGCACTAGGACCCAATGCAGTGCTGACTGAGGTGACAATTTTCACACAAAACTTGGTCTTATTGATTTATTTGAGTATGTTAGACTGAGAGACATTGCAGGATGGGAAAAAGTCTTTGTATTCAGTCCGTTTAAATCTTCTGGAGATTAGCTGAATATCAAAGTCTCTTTTTTTTCTGTCTGAAAGAGTATTTTAGTCATGCTGAGTGCTGTTCAACAGTGGGTGCATGCTGCCAGAGAGGTTAGTATATCTCAAGAGTGATTGCTGCTTTGTGTAAGATATAAAATTAAAGGGAACTTCTATGTCACTGAATCAAATCCCATGCTGGTGAACGTGTGTGTTGTGTAAAGCAAATCATTAACTTACTGAGTTTAATTTAAAAACCATTTAGAAGGGCTTTATTTTTCATTGAAAGACAGCTTTCTGATAACTAGAAACCTTTCGCCTTCCAGCTTAAATTTGTTCATGGTCATTTTATGCCCATTTGTTCTTCTGCCAACATTGTCTTTTAGTTTAAATAGCTCTTCCTCCTCCATTGTGTTTACTCATTGGCGTATTTTTAAATATCAGTCATATCTTCAGTCAACCTTCATTTTTCTATTCTGGGACAACCCAAACTCTTTTATTTCTCTCTCATGTTACAAATTGTTTTTTCTTCCTATCATCTTAGAAGAACAGAATTGAGCCCAGTTTATTAAGCAAAATGTAAAATGTAAAACGTAAAATGTAAAATGTATTTCATACATGCAAGTACAGCATCCTTTGCTAAATTGAGATACCTTAGGTCTACTGTGTTTCCCTCATCTGGAAAATCAGTTATTGTGTCAACAGACAGCTATCAGGTTACTTTGTCAAAATCATTTAAATCTACATTCCATTTTTACTCCAACTACGGCTGTTATTTGTTCTTTCCTTCTGAGAATTCATTCTGAAATGATGTATAATATAGAGATCAGATTAGTTGCCCTCTCTCAAATGCAGGTTATGGTGGAAACACCAGTCATTCTCCAGTTGGTGCAGTGTCAGGCATTAAGTTCTTCCAGAAACAAAACCATATTTTTCACTGTTACTGGAATGATTTCCTGTGATGTCAGATGAGTGAACTGCCTGTCCAAAGTTGGTGAGGGATATGATACAGTGCAATAAATACTGCTGCAGGTTAAGATTATGCCACAGCCTTTGCTTAGATAAAGCCTTCTTGCCACCTTCAAAGACCTTGTTAAGTTGGTTTAATCTGCAAGTTCTTTTTTTTTTAAACAGTCTGTCAGTTTTTACGATTACATCTACTTTCACAGATTTTCTCCTTCAGTTGGAAGCTAAAATGCTGTGGAGATGCCAAATGAACTGCAGTTTCTTCTGAGACCTTTCATTAAAAGGTATTTTCTTTGTATTTGTGGTGGATTGAAGCTATCTGGATGCCAGGTACCCACCAAACCCCCTCTACCACTCCTCAGCAGGACAAGGGAGAGAAAATATGACAAGAGGCTCAAGGGTTGAGATAAGGAGAGATCACTCACCATCTACTCTCACGGACAAAACAGACTGAACTCAGGGAAATTAGTTTAATTTGTTACTAATCAAATCAGAGCAGGGTAATGAGAAATAAACCCAAATCTCAAAAATACATTTCCCACACCCCTCCCTTCTTCTGAGGCTCAATTTCACTGCATTTTGTCTACCTCCTCCCCCTGCAGCAGCACAAGGGGATGGGGAATGGAGGCTGTGGTCAGTTCGTCACACTCTGTCTCTGCCACACCTTCCCCCTCAGGGAGAGGACTCCTCACACTCTCCCATGAACTTCTCCAACACGAGTTCTTCCCACGGGCTGCAGTTCTTCACGAACTGCCCCAGCATGGGTTCCTTCCACAGGGCCCAGTCCTTCAAGAACAGGCTGCTCCAGCACGGGTGCACCTTGAGATCAACTCCTGCCAGCAAAACTGCTCCATTGTGCGCTCCTCTCTCCATGGGTCCACAGGTCCTGCCAGGATCCTGCCCCAGCACAGGCTTCCCATGAGGTCACAGCCTCCTTCAGGCATCCACCTGTTCTGGAGTGGGGTCCTCATGGGCCGCAGGGGCACAGCTGCCTCACCATGGTCTGCACCATGGACTGCAGGGGAGTCTGCTCTGGTGCCTGGAGCAACTCCTCCCACTCCTTCTTCACTGACCCTGATGTCTGCAAGGCTTATGCTCTCACATATTCTCACTCCTCTCTCTGACTGCAGTTGCAGTTGTGCAGGCTCTTTTCCCCCTTCATAAACACGTTATCCCAAAGGCACTGCCACCGTTTCCTGCCGGCTCTGTCCTGGCCAGTGGCAGGTCTGTCGTAGACCTACTGGGCACAGGGGAAGCTTCCAGCAGCTTCTCACAGGAACCACCCCTGTAGACCCCCACTACCAAATCCTTGTCATGCAAACCTAATACAATATTGCAATACTTTTGTGTCCTGAGTCCTTCCTGTCCATAATACGAATCTATGACTCATAGCCCATGTTTCAAAGCAGTGTCACATGCTAGACTTCCCTTCTCTTGCCTTCATGAATAAAGTTAGGAGGAGGAGAAAGGCTTCAACAGCATAATTCAACTGAAAACTGAAAGTTAAGAGTTCATTCAATTTCCCAAAAGGGTGACTTTGTTTTAAAACCCATTCTGAATTAGTTGATTAATATGTGACAGCAAATAGAAATAATTAAAAATACCTCAGTATTCAAACTGAAAACCAAGAAACAATAAGAGCTAGAATTTATGGAGTGCAAAATGCTAGTTAGGAAAGATAAAGGCCCAAAGAAAAATTCACAAATCACAGTGCTAAAGACAAAAGGTAGTGTGCCATTTAGAAGAATATTATGAAGGAAATTTCTAAAAGCAGTGTGATTCTAATTAGTTGGAGATGGCTTTATGTTAGAACTGCATAAAAGGTAAGAATGCTCAACAGATTTACTTCTAGTCTCTGAAAAGAAGGAGAATCATGCACTCCCATCAAACAAGAATTAGCCATGCATACTTTGTCCTTCCTACAGGAACTTTATACAGAATTAGAGCAAAGGGTTACCACAGGAAAATGGTATGAAGCACTGGCCCAGCACCAAACACCAACCTCCTAGGTACACATACAACCAAGAGGTGCTTCTGCCACTACCACTAATGCCTGTAGTGGTATGTGATTAAAATGAGTCTGATAATACATGGACAGTAATAAAGACAGGAGGTTCATGGCTAGTGGTCCTAAAAATATGTCTGAAGACAATACTTGAATTTGTTGAGCTGCACAGAACCATAAACCATGAAAACATCTATTTTAAAACCTGGAGAAGAGCATATATTCGCAGTCCTACCTGGACTGTGTTTTCTTCTGATCACCTGTGAGCTTTTCTCTTCACCCCTAGGACAGAACAGCCCATCTTCACCACTGAAGGAGGCTGGGGGCTCCTTCCCCTCCCAGCTCACCTATCTCATATGGATGAGAAATGGGAAGAACTTGGGTGGACACCACCCAGTTGCTCAGAACAGTTGTGCTCCTTGCTTTCTCCCTATAATGCTTGAGAGCCCTCACGTTCTCTCTACGTGTTTGAGGTAGGATGAAAACAACCCAAAGAATCAGTCTTCCACCATCCAGAAGGAAAAGGGGCTTACAAGCTTGAGAGGCTTCAGGAGGAGGAGAGCTGGGACTGAAAGGATCAGATTTGCCAGAAAAGGGTAGATGTGGACCATAATAATTTGCTTCTGTCCGATGCTTGTAATAACTAGTGATGTTAAGTCACAATGAATCTTTGAACACTGGGGAACGCCAAAGGACTGAAAGACAGGTGCTATATGATAATATTCAGAGAAAGGAATATAATGATCCAGCTATCCACTGGATGGCACAACTGGCATCCATCCTAAGCAAAATACCAGAAATACTGATAAGATGAATTACATCACTTAGCAGGATTCTTTGGAATATCATGCTCTTTGGAGTGAAACTAGCTCACTGAGAAGTTATCACCTCTAGCCGAGAGAGGATTTCACTTGTATTGGTTAGTAACTTAAGTTAGCAGCACAACATTCTGATTCTAAAAAGGCCCAACAAAGCATTACAGTGCAGTTTCCACCAGTAAATAATTTGTCAAGTGACAGAACAAAAAGAAAAGTAGCCATAGAGAAATCACTGCTAAATAGAAAAAGTTTTATAAAGGCCTTACAGACATCAAGGTTCAATACAAACTCATTGGCAATAATATTTACAAAGTTATAAAAAATCAGAAGATTGATAAATAATGCTGAAGACACAGTGAAACAGAGCTATCTGGAGTGCCCAGTGGGCAGTTTCTCTTTATTCACAATGTATTTTAATACATTGCAAATGTATTATTACAAATGCAAACACATCTCAGAATAGGAGATGCATGTCATTGATGCTGAATAGGGACTGCATCCTGAAATGTGAGTGATTCTTGAAAGAAATTAGGGACCAAAGTGAAAAATTAATACAATCCATAATTTGAGCTGCCAGGGAGGAGCTGCTGCAAAGGCAGCTAATGCAGATGCTAACCTAAGTGAAGTGGTTTTGCATCTGTTTAAAGATATGATAAGACTGATGCTGGAACAGTGTGTACAGTTCGCATGTGTATGTTTTTCAAGTAATGTTAAAAACTGGTAAGAGTGACAAAAGAAGCTAAAATAAATACTTGCAGACTGAATAAATTTCTTTGCTTAGAAAAAAGATTTAGGTAACTTGAGTAAAGTGAAGTACTTCCAGGGGAAGATATGAGTACTGAATTATTTTAATCTGAAACACAGCAAGCACTTAGAAAGTGAAGCTGAAGTCAGATACATCCAAATAAGATATAAGGCATTAATCTGTAACATCATGAGCATTTAAACACTGGAACAGGGTACAAAGGATTTAATGGATCCTGTTGTCTTGAAACTACTGTTACATGCCCTTTTGTAATATGCACTTTAACAGAAGTTATACTTAAATTAAATAGAAACGGTTGAGTTGAATGCAGGCATACTCAGGAAAAAAAATATTTGGTAGCTATAGGAGGTCAGATTACATTATCCAATGATCTCTCCTTTCACTAAATTTTATGAATCATTTCCTGCCTGAATGTAATCACATACCATGCATTCAATGCCTGAACTACAAGAAAGGGCTGTGCAGAGCACAGCTTCAAAGCAGCACAGTTACCAAAGAGGCAGCCTGTGAGTGAGAAGGCTGTGTGTGTGCTCATCCCTGCCATACCACAGCACCGTGGTGTGGTCTCACCAGCAAAGCAAGAAGGGGATGGGGCTGGAGAGTGGCTTGGTTTTTCTCAGTATTATGTGTTTCCACCTTGGCAGGATCAACTCTGGAAAAAGACTTCCAGTCCCAATAGCTCATCAACAGGACAGAAATCTACCTTCCTGCTCTCACTAAATTAATTGTGATAAGCACATTTGTGCCAAGTTTTCTGCTTCTAATGAATGGTGATATCTTAGGAGAAAATATGGTAACGCTTTTGTATATGTCCTTGTAAATAGCATGTTTCTAGCTGAAGCAGCCCCACTTAAAAAATAACCAGAGCAAAGAATTAATAAGGGTTGTGAAACCGAGTCCCACAGTCAGAGTGCAGGAGCTCAAACTGTTTGGGTTATCATGAAGAACAGCAACAGAGAACTTCCGTACAATAAGTAACTACATTACGTAGGAAACAAACATTTCATGACAAGAAACAAACATTTCTAGCAAGATCTAATTTACTGAACTTGAGGCTAATTAAATCCAAATAACAATTAAATGACTATCAAAATAATTTACCAAAGCCCGTATAGGATTCTCCATCACTGAGCATTTTTTCATCATAAATTTTTTTCTTAACAAAATGAATGGACCCGTGTGGTAAGAATTTTTTGAAGGATGTTCGATGGTCCAGTTATATATGAGATTGAAACAGGATCACAGTGGCTCTTTCTGGCCCTAAAATTTCCTTTTCTGCCTCAATTATTTCTCCAGTGAAGGAGCAGAGGCCTAAATCTCAAACATGAGGACTTTTTAGAAGACTAAAAAAATGTATTTAATGCTCGATTTACAGAGCGTGTTCTACAAGTACCAGGGATCATATGTTGTCTGACAAACACACATAAAATCTCTATTTAATTTCCTTTGAAGAAAATGTGTACAAATTTGGCTATGTTTGGCGCTTCTGGAAAAAAAAAATCCAGCTTGCGTGTGCCCGGGAGACTTCTTGTAGTCTGACAGTTATCTACAGCTTCTGCCTGAGCTGAGCACACGTCATCCCCTTCATTCTTCCCACAGGCATCTGCACTGGGCATATGCATCCCTGTACGCTTCACAAGCCTCCAAGCAGCAAAGGCAGCCCCAGACCTTCCCTCTTGCTGTCCCTCCCCATCCTGGTGCAACAAAGGACTCCAAAGTTAAGGCACAGGAACAAGGAGTCAGCCATGGGAAGGACTGAAGCAGATTGGAACAAGGCAGGGAGGGAACAGAAACAGAAGGCATGTAGTCCTGACTCTCAGTACCCCTAAGACTTGGAGAGAGATGCTGTGCTGCAAAACACTCCAGGAAAGGACCATTCAGGAGCACTGTTTTTGAATTATCATCAGGAATTCCAAGTAACCATTGAAAATTTGTGGGGTTTGCCAGAAATGAAGGTGGCCAGCACCTCCCAACTGCAATCGCCCTTCCAGGTCTCTTGTGGACCCCTTAGCCTTCACTGCCTGCCTTACAAGAAGCAATCTGAGCACCAGGAGCCAGATTCCTACCCTGCTTGGAGAGCTGAGGGAAGGAATCAGGAATTCGCAGGGGCTGTAGGAATTAGGGTTGTAGGATGCAAGGCATGCCACTACATCCTGGTACACCAGAGGCACCAGTCCTCTCTTTCTGGGAGCCTTGGTCTGTTCTAAAAGCATTGAGCACTCAGTACTGCAGCTGGAGGCAGCCAACACTGAGCTCTGAATGAGCGTGCACCAAAGGCTGCATCTTCTGGAAAATCATCTCCTGAGTGCCTGGCATCGAGTAAATGAGAATAAGTATTTCAGATTTATTACTCCTAATATGTCTCAGCAGCATAACAGAGATTAATTCAGTGGTGGATTTGATGTACTTAAATACTAAAGTCACAATTATCACCGAACAGTCTGTGACAAAATTAATAGCACTTTTTTTTGCACAGGATTCGAGCAGTGTGTAGTACAGAGCTGGCACTATGAAGTAAATGAGGATAATAGAAACAAAATGCACAA
Source organism: Aegithalos caudatus (assembly GCA_013389925.1). Lineage (NCBI taxonomy): Eukaryota > Metazoa > Chordata > Aves > Passeriformes > Aegithalidae > Aegithalos > Aegithalos caudatus. Next base: position 64,023 of record WEIU01002533.1, on the reverse strand, counting down.
CTTCTGTTTTAGTATGAGATTAAGTTTAGTGCCTGTCCACACAAGTGAGGAATTTAAAAGCTCAACTAGATGTTCTTAGAGTTCTTTTTCAATCAAAATATTTTATGAATTAACGTTTACTCCTGGGTTTCCTAATTTGCAAGCTCTTGACTTTAAAACAGAGCAGCCCTGTGCTACAGGATGGATATGTAACAAGTTCAAGTTCATCAGGGGACTGAATTGTCTCATCAGCCTTTCTTTCTTTATATGTTTATATAAGAAAGCCTGAAATTAAGTTCAAGGACACTTCTTTTGAGCTTTGAGGATGTAAATAAATAACTTCTTTAAAAAGCTTAGATGCAGTTTTGATGGGTTCTTTAAAGTGATGTTTGAAAAATACAGCTGTTTTTAGAACTTCTAACATGTACTCTGTCACTTGAGGAAGGATATACACGGTAGCACATAGGAAAACGCACCAAAAATATTAATGCTGGGCACATGTCTGGTACCATACTCTGCAGTTAGTAGAGTGGTATGTCTTTCTACCAGGCTTGACTTTTGTCCTCCACTGGCTATACCACAGACCTTCTGAGGAAAATATGGGGTTGCCACAGCAGCTGGACTTCTCATAGGAAGGCACGAGCAGCGATGGAAAGTTTTTCTATAGCTGGAGCATTTAGGATACTAAATTTGATTACTAACAAGACAGTCAATCTTGCATTGCAATCTTTCCCTCAGTAGAGATATTAGTGTAGCATGTTTCACTTTTAAACTCTCAGGAACATAGTATCTTTGAGATCTCTGTCCCTCTGTTCTGGAACCTGACTAACAGGTCACAAGAAAAGCAGACATTGTGAAAACATAAGCAATATTTCCATAGCAAATCTGACTAAAATCTGTAAGATAGGTCCATGAAATATTTCTACCATGAATGAATACTGTAGCAAGGTCTCAGCTCAGCTGTCTTCTACCCATAGCTAGGTTCAGGTTTTGGAAGCAGCTTTATGCTGGCAACACAGAGCTCAGTACAAAGAACAACTCAAGCATGCTTGTTAACTGTACCTACAATTTCTCAGAGAGGTTCTACCCAGATTTAGCTTTGTGCTGGCTTGGTAAGTTTTCTAGAGCTAATTAGTTACTCAAGTTTATGCAGTTCATTATCTTGTCTTCAATTTTAAGTGAAGGATAAATATCCTTACATAAAAGAGGATAACAATATCCCTTTGAATTAACTGTCACATTTTTTCACAAGACACATGTGGCTGTGCACCGACTGCCTGTTGGGTTTTTTATCCTCATGCCCCACCCCCTGTTCCACCATAAGGTGGCACATGCTCCGGCACTCACACACCATTGTGATAGGGTAAATTAGACATGTTACTGGGAGTCACAAAAATAGCCACAGATTGCAAATATAATTAAGGACTGGTCCTCCAAACCCTCTTGTAAGTTCACTGCCATTCCTGGTGTTATTCTTCCAACGACCTATGTTTTAATACGCCTCTTGTCATTTCATCACACTTCAACTGTGAAGTTTGGGGTTCTCTTTGAAATACTAGAACAAGGATCTTTGATAAGAGTGCATCCATCCACGAGGCTAGACTAGAGGTGTGGTTGTATTGAGTTTATGTGGCCAAGTTTTGGTAACAGAGGGCCTACAGGAGTGGCTTCCGTGAGAAGATGCTGGAAGCTTCCCCCATGTCCAACAGAGCCAATGCCAGGCTGCTCCAAGGTGGACCCAGCACAGGCCAAGACAAGGCCAATCAGACATGGTAGTAGTGTCTCTGTGATAACATATTTAAGAAGAAAAACAAAAAAATGTATTGTGCAGAATAAATTGCACTCAGAGAAGAGGGGAGTAAGAATATGTGAATGGAGCAACTCTGCAGACACCAAGGTCAGTGAAGAAGGGGGAAAAGGTGTTTCGGCTGCCAGACCTGAGATTCTCCTGCCCCTGTGGTACAGCCCATGGTGAAGCAGTTGTGTCCATGCAGCCCATGGAGATCCACAGGGATGCAGAGATCCACCTGCAGCCTCTGGAGAAGATGCACACCACAGCAAGTGGATGCCTGACAGGAGGCTGTGACCCTGTGGGAAGCCTGTGTTGGAGCTGGCTCCTGGCAGGGACCTGCAGACCCATGGAGAGAGTGTGTCCAACAAGTGTCCCCCATGTTTTGTGGGGTATCCGTGCTGGAGCAACCTGTTCCTGAATGACCGCACTCTGTGGGAAGGGACCACACCAGAGCAGTCTGTGAAGAACTATAGCCTGTGGGAAAGATTAGGCTGGAGAAGTTCATGAAAACTGTCTCCTGTGGGAAGAATGCCACCACCTTGGAGCAGAGGAAGGACTTCTCTCTCTGAGCACTGGGAGAAACGTGATTAACTGACCATAACCCTGTTCCCTGTCTCCTTGCACCACTGGGAGGCAGGAGGTACAGCTGGAAAGAATGGAGGGGTGAGGGGAAGGTGTTTTTAAGATTTGTTTTACTTCTCAATATCCTGCTCTGATTTTGATTTGTAGTAAGTTAAATTAATTTCCCCAAGCAGAGTCTGTTTTGCCCATGACAGCAATCAATGAGTGATCTCTTGCTGTCCTTATCTCACCTCATAGCCTTTTGTTATACTTTCTCTCCCCTGTCTAGTTGAGGAGGGGAGTGACAGAGTGTTTTGGATGACCCAGGGTCAACCCACCACAGTGGTACACTTTTGGAGTAAATGTAAACAGCGTGATGGGAAACTCTGAGTTATACAAAGGGAGGCTACAGGTAGGTTAGAGGATTGAATAGATGAGATAGGACAGAATCACTAGCAACCATTTCTAGGAGGTTTATACTGTAAAGCCAAAATGGAACTTAAATTGAAGTTTCATCAGGAGAGAATTGCTTATCAAATTCAAGGAAACTCTCCATTGTAGCCAGTAAGATGGTGATGCTCTTCTGAGAGAGGGCCAAGATCCAATTCCGAAAAAGTCTATCCTACACAATAACTGTACTCTCATTGCCCCGATTTCTCTCTTTTTCTCCACAAAAGGCTTCTTCAAAGATTTTACTCTGGCAGAACAGGAGTAAAAGATGTGACAGCTCATATATTTGAATATCTATTTTTCCATATATATATAGACCATATATAATTCATTGGTCTCATATATTTGCATTTTTTCTGCATCACTAGAGATAGTGTGGAAAGAGACAAAAGTGCCTGCCTTTGGCCCAGAGACACAGCCTGTCCTCAGGGAAGTCTGTGTGGCACCTGGATAACACAGCATAGCACTTTTCCAAAGAAAAGAAGCAAAAGAGACCCGGATCTAAGGCCAACAAAATGGATACTGCTCTTAAAGTTATGAAATGTATGTAGGACTAGGAAGGCAGGCAGGAAAACCAGTAATACACCTAGATGTAAAATCAGCTTATTAGGGAGATGCAATCCTATTCTTCTCCAGGCTTTTCTCTTCTGTGTTGCTCCTACTCAGTGGTTCAGTGGAAGAAAAAGAATAACTGAGGAATGAGCTTGCAAAAAGCCCATAACAGAGGTTCAGCAGAGCTTAAATATCTGAAGATCCAGAGGTAAAAAAGAAAACAAACAAACAAACAAACAAACAAAAAACTTTCAGGGAAAAAAAAAAAAGTGTTTTTGTCAAAGCTTGAGATGGAAAACAGGAATGCAGAGACAAATTGAAATGAAACATTAAATATTTTCTCCTGGAACTCTGAAAGTTATGTTAGCTTGATGCTTAAAGTCACATTGTTATTATTATTACTATTGCAATTCAATGTTTTGAAATGTTTGTGCCACCATTGTAAAAACCACTTAGCTTGAAAGAAGCAGGTTACAGATAGGAAACATACACCAAGAGCCAGGCTGCCATGTGAGTTGTAAAGCTTTTGCTCAATTCTTTCAAGTCTTCAGTTTAATGAAGTACATGAAAATAAGAATGGAAACTCAAAAAAGTTCCTGTTCTTTCAGATACTGAATCTGAAAACAAAAGTAAAAATAAAACCTGATGTAGCTAATATTTTTGTATAAATACAGCCAAAGGAGTTATACTGGTTGAAAGGCTGTCTAGTTTTGTCTGCTGTTCTGACAAGGCACTATTCCATCACCTTGGTTTGGATAAGTAAAATACAGTGCAGGTCCTTAATTACCAATGTATAAGGCCCATGCAAACATCATAAAGCTCAACAAGGCCAAGTGCAAGGTCCTGCATGTGGGTTGGGCAGCCCCAAGCACAGACTGGGCCGAGAATAGATTAAGGGCAGCCCTGGGGAGAAGCATTTTGCTCCAGGGAGACCTTACAGGAGCCTTCCAGTACCTAAAGTGGGCCTACAAGAAACCTGGAGAGGGACTTTTCCCAAGGGCATGTAGTGATAAGACAAGGGGTAATGTTTTCAAAGTGGAGGCAGGTTTAGATGAATTGTTAAGAAGAAATTCTTTGCAGTGAGGGTGGTGAGACACTGGCACAGGTCACCTGGAGAAGTTGTAGATGCTCCATTCCTGGAAGTGTTCAGGTCCAGGTTGAACAGGGTCCTGAGCAACATGACACAGTTGAAGGTGTTCCTGCCCATGCCAGTGGGGTAAGAATTTGAATCTTTAAGGTCCCTTCCACCCCAAACCACTTTGTGATCTATGATTCTATGTTTTCCTCTCCAGAAACACAAATCTCTCCTTTGTAAGTAAAATATTCTCATTATAGGTTTGAGATCTATGGATATACCTACCTTTTTCATTTGTTATTTGATGACTTCTGGAACATTTTATTGTAAATACTTTTACTGTTTTAGAGATGTGTCCAGAGACAAAAAAAGTTTAAATACATTTTCAAGTTACCTTGGGTAGTACTGCAGTACTACTCTCTTTTAATATTACTTATGTCTGTTACTACCCAGAAGCAGCCAATTATAAAAATTAATTCTCATTAATAATCCTATCAGTCTTGTTTTCTCTATGCTCATTTAAGTTTTGATCATGCATTTTTTTTGTTTCAAAATATTAATTTTCATGAACAGGTCATGACTACGAGTATTTCACTTCACATAATTAGGGCAACACATGAGGGAAATTTGACCTCCTGTCTTCAAAACTTCCAGAATTTTATTTGTCTCTTAGATAAAAAAGCAAACATTTTATCACATCACATCCTGCCACAATATCACTTGTCATAAAGCATTTACTACCATCCAAAACCACCTGACACTTGTAGAGAAGCTAGTATAAGATTTACTGATTCTCATCCACTCCTGAAAAGTAATAAACAGGCATTTTTCATGGAGTGAAAATCACAGGGAATCTCCCCAATTACAGGGTAGGAGAGAGTTCTTTCATCTGCTTTTATAGCCTGCCTTCCCTCCCCAGTCCCTTAACACCCGTCTATCCCAAGACAGAAAGATCTTGTTAATCATTGCAAATGGGACTGAAAAGACCCTCAAGAGACTGTACAGAACATCATTCCCTGCTTCATACAGAAGCAGCTGTACCAAAACCATTCAGAGGTTGCATATCTGAGAAATGGCTTGTGAGCATGAAAGACTTGTCTGTTTTTTTCTAGCTAAATCAATTGATTTAATAAAAAAGTGCCACATCTTTCTAGTCTTTTACATGCTTAGGCCATCATAGCTGTAACAACACAGCTGTTAAACCACTCCCCAATGATGCTTATACCGAAGAAGCACAATTTCTATGAGTACCCCAGAGATTTCATTCCGGCACTTAACTATCACTAAAGTCACAATTCTTTTTTCCCTAAGCATGTTAAACTAAATATTCCTTACTACAACACACAGTATGATACTATCGTAATTTCTTGCCCTAACTGACATTAACCTAAATTACAGTTTAAATTCAACTAACTTTGTAGCTAATCCTATCTTTCTGATGATTTTTAACTTCTCTCTCTTTACTTTTCCTGTCTCTAGACTAAATAATTATTCTAATCTTTACTTGTAAGCAATGTTTTTATACACCTGATAATCCCTTTTGCTATTCTCTGGACTCTTAATTCTATCTGCAATTTTCCTCAAGTACCCTTCTTCCAAATGAGTGCAATACTCCAGCTGAGGGCCTACCTGAGCTGGGCAGGACAAAAAGATTGATGTACCTCAGAAAGACCATTTCTCTTCTAATACACCATTTTTACAACAGTGCAAAGGTACTGACTCATGTTTAGCTTGTGAACCACCACATTCCCACATCCTTTTCTCCTTAGCCATTCCCTATGCTATATTTGTGTACATGATGTATTACTGACTAAAGATAAACCTTTGCACTAAATCTTATAGACTCATATCCTGGCTGGTTTTCTGGAGGGTGTGACTGTCAAAAATCACTCCAAATTTGACTTTTATCTTCCAGAGTGCCTGAAACCTGCTTGGTGACCTCTGCAGGCTGAATGCCCACATGCTCTGGCCCCTCATTTGAGATGTTCATGAAATAGGGAACAGTCTGACAGATCCTGTGGAGTACCAACCTGAACAGCAGTCCTCTCAGTACACCCCTCCAAAATCTCTAATGCCTATTTAAAACAACCCCATCAAATTTTGCTTCTCTAAAAATTACCTGAAACAAGAAGAAAGCACAATGTTTGTGGAATGATTCCTCATTTTAGGACAAGGAGAAGGAGACTCAATCTGACAAGTGCACTAGGAGTTCTCAGATATCAGAAAAACACATTTTGGAAAAGCAAATCCCTGCGAGAGACAACGGGGCCAAGAAGAGCTGCTTTCCAAACAATGCTGGCTTAAGTGTAAGGTGAGAACATAATATTTGAAATTTCAGTGATGAAAAAAGTTCAAGAGATTACTTAGCATCATGACTCTCAGGGATCTCTACACTACCAAATGCAGCAAAGAGCAGCCAGAAAAGAGAGACAGTGACCCCAAAACTGCCACGCATTCAACTTGACTCAGCTGTTTCAGCTGAAATGTTGTAGAAGAGGGAGAAACCCTCTAAAAACTTGATTTTATGTGAGCACATGTTTTCAGCAAGCTAAGCATACTGAAATGACCACCGTTCAGCATCAATACCAATATAGTTATAGAATAAGGAATAAATATCTAACATATTTAGTACATGCACAGATATTGGTGTTGAATACAGAGCCATAGCTCTGGTGCATCAGGCAGCGCTGCAGTCACAGAATAAACACATGATTGCAAACACCATGTATTGCAGCCCTAGCTTCATATGGATTGCATCATGCAAATTGTTTGTGTTGCCTGCAGATGCAGCCTTAATTCAAAAGCATAGAGAGTATGGTCCAGCCCTCATGTCACAAGTGCCTGGGTACAGACTAATTGCTTTCTTCACAAATGCTCATACTGAAGATCTGCCACTGTCATAGACAGCTAAGCACTGCCACCTTGCACAATTTTGCACAGCCATCCTACACTTGCCCTGTCACTGCACACCAGAAGGAACCTCTCAGGGGGAAGGATAAGATCCAGAATAGCATTTCAAAGAGGTAAAAGAGATACACTGGGTCTCTTGTGATTGTAGCTGCACACCTGTGAACCTGAGGATGGCACTTGAGTGAACAGCTTCTACCTGGTCTATGCTGAAAGGATTGTTTCACACCCTGGCACAAGGAACCTTGTGGGTTCATAACTATTTGGGGTCCATTTAGTTGGTGTTATATTGGCAAAATTTTTTTCCACCTGACCTGTGCAACCCTGTAACTCCATAAATTCAACTTCTGTTGTTACCTATGACATATTTGATATGTTGACAGAAGTACAACAGAGACAGGACTTGCTACTGAAAAATCTCAAAGTTCAAGACTCTAAAGGTAAATTGAATTAAATCCAACATGACTGTGAACAGCTCTGTGGGAGCTCTGGACTGACAGAGACATACTCCTAAAGCATTTCTGTCTTAAGATGTTCATCTGGTTCCTGACTCTCAGTCAAATTCCTTGAAAAGCACCTTGAAATTTTCATTCTTCATGCAGACCCAGAAGGGTCATTTGCCTCTTGGGATAAAAAAAAAAAAAACAAACAAAAAAAAAAAAAAAGGTCTAATTGGTACACACTAGGCTGCATATTTGCCATCATGTCCACTTTCTTTGCTTCGACCTCAAAATGTTAGTAGAAATTGTGACCTGCAGTTTCCTAGTGTCAACTTGCATAGAGGGCCAACAATGAAACTCCAAAGCAGCAGCTCCCGCTTCTGTCAGCCAGCTATGGCTTTCTACATATACATACATACATACATACATACATACATACATACATATATATATATATATATATATTAGCACGTATCTCTGACATATAAGTCACCTTTTGCACCAGCTGATAGCTGACAGGACATTAATTTCTGGGGCAAAGACGTTTGTTTGGTTCCCACACCTTGTTGCAACAGTGTCCTGTTCTGAGCACCAGAAAGCTCTGGACTGCTGCAGAATCCTCCTGTCCCACTTTGCCATGGCCATGTGGTGACAGTGTCCACCACCAGTGACCTGTCACAAACATGGCAGTTAGGCAGTAATTGTGTGGGAACGTTCACGTTGGCAAATATCCCATTGCCTACCTCACTGCAAAACCAGGCTGTGCTCTGCCTGTACCACGGAAGCAGGCTGGAGCTTCCTGCTCTCCAGGTAAACCCCTTCAAGTGGGAGCAGGAAGGGTTGAGCAAAATGCCACTTGTGCCACTCGGGCAGACTGGGTTAACAGCTGATGAATTGTGGTTATCTGAGCTATGGTTTATTCCTCATGGGTAAGCCAACTCAAATTGAAAACATCAACACTCTTCAGCAACAAGTTTGTGTATGAGGACGTGACTCAAATTAGAAGCAACGTCTACAGTTATTCCATAGTGAAGACAAGTCCATGTTATCCATCATCCCCTTCCTAGGCTTCAACTTAAATGGTTATTCGAACATTACCGTAAAGAAAAGAAAAAAGCCCTGGCTGACACTTCCTACCCAAACTTGGCAATTCCTTGAATTTTCCTCCAAAATCTGCTTTGTCCTAGCTGTCTCTGGGCACAAAGAGACACTCCCACATCCTTTACATTCCAGTTGGGGCTAATTGAACTCACATGTCAGCATGAGTCAGCAGTAATTACCAGGAATATTAAGGCAGGATTTGGCACCGGACTTTGATAATTCAATAGCAGAGCCCCCACGTTCAGTGGGGTCTGAGATTGGCTCAAACTCCTTAAATGCACGACAGCAAAAGGTGTATTGAGTTCTCTAGTCTCGTTTAACTACACATGGGCAGTTCCTCACACTGAAAGCATCTTTACTATATTTTTGATATACTACAGAAAGGAAAATCTAACAGAAAAATAATTTCTGAGTACTAAATCTTCCTCGCTGAAATTAAAATCTGTTTATACGCTGAAACCGATGAATCAATATTACACTGGCTGGCTGGTTTTTGTAAGCATTCGCATTGCAAACAGGGCCTAGAAATGCATTTCCTCCTTACAATTCCTGAGCAGAAATCTGAATCAATGAGAGGCTGAGGTAATAATATACCTCCCCCTCCCATGGCTCAGTTGAAATTAAAATCCTGAAACCACAACAACCTGAATTTTCCACGTATGAGTGTTCATTCCCCACCACTCTTCCCGAAACAGTCCCCCTCTGTACACCTTTATCCTACAGACTGTGTAGCCTTGTGCCTCCAGAGCTGAGGGCTGGAGGTGTTTACACACTAGCCCAATGCAGCCCCTAAAATCCTAATCTTCTCCTTGACACTGAAGAGCACCCGGACACACTTTTATGGTCAACTACGGTAAAAAAATTGTTTGTCACAAACATACGTGGGCGCAGAGAGGCGATGGATGCGGCAGAAAGAAGTGAGGACTGTCTCAGCCTGTGCTCCGGCAGAGGATGCCAGCAGGAGCAACAGTGTTAAAGTCACCATCAAAACCTTTGCTGGAAACTCTTTCTGGATCTTAACATCTACAGTATAAGCGACTTTGTTTCTCGCAGAAATAAATTCTTGATCTTGGTTGCAAATTAACCGAGTGACTTGCCAGTGAATTTGATCTTGTCAGTAATTAAGCCTCTGAAATGATTTTTTTTAGTCTTAGCCCTGAATCATAACACTCTCTACATGTTCATAAAGGAGAACTGTTTTATTTTATCTAGTACAAACATATGTGCATCAACATTCTTCTCAACAGACTACTTCTGAACCCAACCAGATCATTCCGTTTTATTTAAATCCAGTCCTGGTTGTCTTTTTGAAACCTCCAACTACCAAATGTCAAGNTTTTGTTTTTTTTTTTTTTTTTTTTTTTTTTTTTTTTTTTTTTTTTTTTTTTTTTTTTTTTTTTTTTTTTTTTTTTTTTTTTTTTCTGGTTAAATAGTCCATCTCCTACAAACTCACTAAATGACGCACAAATATTGTTTGTGTCTGTCTTCAGGAAAAAAAGTTTTTTACGTGATATAACTTGGTTTTATGCTATTTAAATTATTCCTTATAAAGCATGTAAAACTACAGTTTCACCCAAAGACGTACAAAATTCTTGTTTACTAAACAAAGTAACACGAAGTCGGAGAAAGCACCAGAGGCTTTCCCTCATCGCTTTTTCGCCCTTTGGTATGTCAAACTGAAACACAACAGGAATCCGTAGCGCAGAAGTTATAAAACACTCAAAATTATTTCCAAGTCAAGTACTGGCTGACCCTAAGGCAAACCCACCCTGTCCACTTCCAAGCGAGTGCACCTGGGGCTCGAAAGAGGCAACGTGAAACTTTAGTTCACTTGTTTTCCCCTCGAAAGGTCTCTCGAAGCGTCAGTGGAAAGGATGTGGCCAAGGCGCCGCGACGGAGACCTCCGCCGCCCCGGTTTCAACCTTCGGGACAGAGAAGCACCGCCTGGGTATCACCCATCCGAGCGTCGGCCGGCACCGGCACCCGCCGCGGCTCCCGCCTGAGAGCTGCGGACAGTCACCGGCGCCTGGCTGGGAAAAACGCGGCGCGTCCTGCGCGGCTGCGATCCCAGAGCCGCCGACACGGGCGGAGGGACGGCCGACACCCCGGAGACAGCCAGGG
>WEIU01002533.1:29993-52822 GCA_013389925.1 Aegithalos caudatus | reverse complement strand
GGGGGGAGCCGGGAGGAGCCGGGACCCCGCTGCCCGCGGTGCGGTGCACCTGCCCGCGCCGCCGCGCAGCCCGGCTATCCTGAAAAGTTTAAAGGGAAAAGTGCCGTGCGCGTCCTTCCCCGCCTCGCGGATGTCTGGGACAGCCTCGGTCTCCCCGGCACCGGTGCCTCTGCCCCCCGGCTGCCGCTCCGCCCGGCCCCGGAGTCGCTGCGCTTGTCGTCTTGCGCGGTTCCCTCAGCATCCCCGATGCCTTCAGTACAGCACCACACTTACCGGCTTCTCCTGGAAGCCAATTACCAGCTGGGATAATTTCTTTAACTAGCAGTGTTTGCTTTATTTCCCCAGACCGCTTTGCGGGCGGATTTCTGTTTTGTGCTGGAAGCGGCAGGGGTTCCCGGTCAAGCGGCGAGGCCTTCTGCGTGTGGTGTTAGATGCTGGAGTTCGGTAAGCACCTAAAGCGGCGCTCGTATGGGCGGCTTAAGGAGAGGACAGGCGAAACCGGAGCAGGCTGATGCAGAAAACTCAAAGTAACAAAGTGAAAACCAGTCCTCTCCTTGGTGATGTGCCACTCCTTAGCGAGGAGATCCAAACTTTGAACCCCCAGCAGACTTCTGGGGCTGGTTGCTGTCTGTGGGAACAAGCTGTCTGCTGCTCCTCAGACCTGGACTGCCGAGGTGTCCCCTCAGATGAAGATGCAATGGCAGGTACCACCCATGAGACAGCGGTGCCCTGCACACACTGCATTCATCCCAGACACAGTGCCTCAGCTGTCTGTGATCTATATCCACAGGCATTCCTCCAGGAAAGGTCAATTATCAAGGTATAGGTGACAGGAATATGGGGGGGGGAGATATTTTTTCTGTCCTGTATGTTGAATACGGAAAGCAAATAATTCTGTTTTTGCTAATGATAGAATAGTTTGGGCTGGAACGGGTCCTTAAAGATCCTCTACTCCAACCCACTTGCAGGGGGGTTTCATCTGGATCAGGTTGCTCATCCAAACAGACCTTGAACATTTCCATGGATGGGGGCATCTACCACCTCTCTGGATGACATGTTCCAGGGTTTCACAACACTCATTGTAAAACACTCTCTTCCATTCATCTAGTCTGAATGACCTAATAGATGTTTCATCTATCTGAAGCTCTACTCTCAGGTTGCTTGTGGTACAGACTGAATAAAAATGCAGTGCCTGGGTACCCTAAGTTACTGGGAAAGAAGAGGAGACAAACAGGAGTACCAGAGACTACTTGAGCCTTCTCCTCTCTCACCCTGGACAGCAGGTGGTCGGTCTCCATGGTTGCTCTCTTACGGCTTCCCAGTTTTTCCAGCTCTTCAGAGCTGTCTCTATGGAGTGCCCTACCACCTGACCTTATGATCACTATTAAGTTTTTGACTTGACTGCTCATGTCTTGGTTTTAGCAGGGAAACTGCATTTTGACAAATGGACCCACATAATAAATTTGTATCTCTCTGTTGCTCATGTTGTTCAAGGTGAGGGGAAGCCCAGACCCAAGCCCTCCTGTCCTGTGCATAAAGATTGAAGAGCCCAGCTCACAGGAACACTATTGTTCCAGCAAAATAGAACCAGTCAGTGCTGTTGATTGCTCTGTTATATCTTCCCAGACAGAGCCTTGGCTATAAAAATAGATGCAATAATCCACATGGACAGTTGCAATTGTAAATGGCATTCAGAAAGCAAAAATGGAATTCATAGTTTGACACAGACATATCCCCAATCCATCAGGATGTGACACACTGGCAGTGTGTCTGTGCCAAACTGTGAATGTTGTTACTTACTTTTCCTCCTAATGCTATTTACGATTGCAACCTTCACTGTAAATTAGTATATATATATTATGTTGGACTTTTCTGAGTGGCTTTGGTATTGTCTGCATTTATTATTTTCACGGGATTGAATGCAAGTTTGACTACTTGGGCCACAATAAATCTTTGGGGACTACAGACTGTGCTTATGTTAGGAGGATTTGCCAGCATAACCGTACCAGCAAAATACTATCTGGCAGAGTCAAGGCCTATGTTTGGAAAGAGGAATTAAAGGCCATCAACACTGAATAGCTCTCCACTAGATGGAACAATGGTGCTTCTGCTGCCAGGCCATTGACAGGGAGTGATTTACCCAGAAGACAATTGGGGGGTGGAGGGGTGAAACCCAAAAAGTGCTGGATAATGGTGAGACAGTCATGGGACTGCTATTGTTCATCGGTCCTCCTGGTGAACTCAGGGCCACAGAGGAGAGCTGGGGAGCTAGGAGGTGTCCTGGTGTGTGAGGACACATCAGAGATCATTGACCAGACATGAACCAGATTTGAATTGGAAATGGTGTCACCACATGGTATTCAGGTCGCTCTAACAAATCACTTCCTGAGTTTGACTGGGACTGGGGCCCCAAACTAGAATATGTCCACCTTGGAATTTGGACTCTTTTGCACCTGTCTGCATTGATGTGTCTAAGGATGATGGTTCAGATGCTTCATGGGAGCTTATTCCATGTACAGCTGAATGACCAAGACTACAGAGAGACTATTTGCACTGTGTTCTCTTCACTCCCTGGATTTTACATTTTGTTAAAAGTAATTACACTTGCCAGGCAAGAATTGTTTTTCATAATCTCATGCTGCTGTTTATACTTACACCAGCTATGTGCAGATCATTTTTATACAAGTTAGGCTTACTGAACGACCGCCAGATACTTCTGTTTTCCTTCTTGAATTTTAATTGCTTACTTGCCCAGCATCTATTTTAAAAATGGAACTGTAAATGGAACAGTAAGTTCCATCACTCACCATAGATGCAGCGGGTCAGTGCTCTCCTTACTCCTCCTTTGCTCCTTCCTGCACGGAATGTAGAGGAGTTATTAAGGAAACCCCCCAGTCTGACCATTCATGACCATTCATGTTATAGACTGGTAGTCTATAACATCAGAGATTTTAGCTGCTTCACCCACTTATTAAAATTTTCCTGAATGTGGTTTCAAAGTAGACATCTTTGAAATACCAGTCTTTTCCCCAAACTCCTACTTGAAAATGTGTGTTCATTCAAAAGGCTGATTTGAACACTGAATTTAAACTCATCCACACCTTCATTTTCAAGACCACACGCCATCAATTTCTCATATAAGCCCATTTTATTTCTGGAAAATAATTATTGACTCCAGTCTTCATATGTCTTCTTATGGTCACAATTTCAAGCACCTACATACCCAGAACATCCATTTTATCTCTAGTGTTGCAGCTTTTTGAGTCTGACCATTATTTTGATACTCCCCATTATTTTTAAACTATTGACAATGAAGGTGATCATGTACAGAGAACTAGCAGAGAGCTGGAAGCCAATGTAATTTTCTTTTTGATCCTTTAACTAGCACACAGCATTCGAAAAAAGAGACAGGCATTCTCAATATTCTCATAAACACAAGCATTTCCTCATGAAGCAGCACTGGTTGCTTCTTATTCCTTCCATACTGCTTTTATAAACTCTGAAAGTACAAAGTGATTGAAATACACTCGTTCTCCAGATTGCCAAAGCTAGCAATTTCAAACAATTTCAAATTAACTTACTTTCTTTGAATAGTGTTTCAGAACTATGCTATTTCAAGGAGGGAAAAAAAGGCATATGAGATATTTGGATAAAATTCTTGTTAAACTCCAAGCTGTGCTCACTCTGGATTTAGCCCCCAATTTAACCAAGTGATCATAATAAATGCAGAAGAAGTGAAATCACAGCTAAAAAAAAATCTTCATGACAAGATATTTTGTTTAGGTTTTGGGGTATTTTGTTGGTTTTGTTGTTGTTTGTTTGTTTGTTTGTTTGTTTGTTGTTTGGTTTTTTTCCTTTCTTTTTAAAAAAAAATTCTCTGTAGTGCTTAGCTGGTATTGAGTACCTCTTTAAACTTACATACATCTAAGGATTGTCTTTATTAGCCTCAGCCAAGTGTGTTACATAGCAACAAAAATTTCATTGTCTGAGCTACTTTTGCTTACATTTACCCCTCCTTAGAAGGCTGCGGGCTGGTAAGACTGATGTTTCCTTGAAGGCTTCTGAATGCTGCAGAGAGAAAAAGAGAACTTTGGTTGCTGTGCTGCTGCTGTCTTCATGCAGGGACCGCTGGTTTCTTGCTTGCTAAGTGAGATGCCTGTCTGGGATCCTTGGGGGAAAAAGGGCTGAAACTGCTGCTCGCTGGTGCCTGGAGAAGCAGTAGAGCTGAGGTCTCAGATAGCATCACCCTGGAAGTGACGGTGACCTTGGAATTGAAACTCAGTCACTTTTGCCTTCACTTCCCTGCCAAGGGGAAGTTGACTTTAGTGGAGATAAGACCTGGTGTCAAAGCACAGAAAGTATAAGTGGGTGCCTGGAGTGCAGAAGCACCTCTACATGCCACCAGAGAAAAGGAGATGAAAAAGAAAAAAACAAAGTGTCTTAAATGCAGAGGTCTCAAAAGAAGAATGAGTGCTTATAACAAGATACTTCTTGCATCCTTCTCTAGCTTCTGTGTGCTCTAGTTATGTTTCAACCAATTCCCCTGACCTATCTTACATAGAAGTCCATATGAAGCTGTGAGTTGCAGGAAAATGCAAGGAAAAACATTTAATTCACTCATGTAGAGACAAGAGAAAAAGAAAAATTGTTTAGAAATCGAAACTCAATTTTTCCAATGGAAGTAAGCAGAAAGAAAACTGTAAGAAAATATCTATAACAACAAATTATGAGATACCAAGTATGCTTTGTCATATTATTCATTTATTGTAAGAAATTATATAGTCAGTTAAACAAACTTGATTTCCTTATTAAAAAACAGTGCTAAAACAACAGGCAGAGCAGAGCCCTTACAAGTCATTATTGCTTATAAAAAATCAATAAATAAGTGCATCATGTCAGTGAATTTTTAAGGCAGTTCATTCCACATGGTGCATCTTTCCTCAGACAAGTCAGTTGCTAAAAACAAGCAATAAGTCATCCCCATTCTTTTATTTTAATACTGTAAAGAGTATTTGTTTTTATAACCAAATTGATTTAAGACTCAGCATGGCCACAAAACAGATGTTTAACTTGAAAGACACTAATATGCTTTCTTTCCACATTGTTACAGAAATTTGGGGTGCATGCAACCTGAAACCTAGACTTTTAAGCCCAAAGGAGAACATATTTAAAAATATATATATTCTTATAAAAAAGTATTTTTAATAATGTACTCCAGTGAATAGAAAACATGCTTGCTACACAGCTCTGTAACTGAATTAAAAGCCATACTGTCAGAAAAGTTGTTATGAAACATTGGATTTAGGTACAGAGGAAGTATCACTGTATTAGTACAGTGGATTTTGTTTATAGCTATAGAGGGCTCAGAGTTGAGAAAATTTTTATTGACACATATATGAAGAATGTGATGTGTTGCACAGCCCATGAGCTTTCACGACTGTGTGTAGCACTTCCTCTGGTAAGCATCCAAAATGTTTCATCCTGAGAGATGCAATAACAGAGAAGCACCAAATGCTTCTTCCTTTGACCTTGGGCTCTGAGTTATGACAGTATGGTAACCATATTCTCTTCAGAAAATTGCCTGCTACCTTCCTCTGTCTGGTGCATTGACTGATAAAGTGGGAATTGCACATTCATCAGACTCTTCGGGAGCTTTTCCAGTAGAGGATTAGGATGGCTGAAGAGGTTAAGCTCAAATCAAAGGGGACAAAACTAACTACATTGAAGAGGGGAATCATCCTGATCATTTTCTGAGTCCTGTATAAGATAGAGGGTATTTCTCCTATGAGGTAAAAGCTCATGGATCTGTTATGAAGCTACACCAGTGCATCTCATCCCTGCACACATCTCACTTGGACAACACAAACAGAAGGAGTGAGTGTGGCTGGCAAGAACTGATCTCACAGTGCTCCACCACTGATTCTCTGCCTCTCCTAACCTACTCCTTCTCTACAGCCCTCAACAAGAGACTACCTGAGAAGGGCAAATAAGGCTGTTTCCTAAAGGAGCCTCTGTTATATGAAGCAGAGTGATATGGGAACAAGTGCCAGGCTGTGATGTGGATGAGTAAAACCGTGGTGCTGGTCAGAGACGTCCTTAGCTCAGTTCTCAGTTCTTCTGTAGACAGCTTCCTGAGGTACTTGGAGCAGCCTTAAACTGCCCCCTCCCAAAGGGCAGCTACCTGAGAGTAGGGCACAGCTGACTTATGCTGTGGAAGGCAGAGATGTAGAGCAATTGTTTGCTCATGCTCTGGATGTCCTTACGAATTTCAAACTGTCAGAAAAGCACTTACAAATTGTGCATGCATATCGTGACAAAGGGGAAGGTAGATGTGGGGACATTTTTGTATTTTCATTGAATTTGAAATGTTGCCAACTGTAATTTGATGTCCAGTTTGAGCACCTGGACTTACCAGGTTCCTCATGGAGGATTTTGAGAAACAGACAGATTTCACAACTGAATGAGAGCTCTGCACAATCATCAGCTTCTTGCCTATCTTACCATAAAATATAAATCTTAGTGGGGAGTACTATACAGTCTCATTTTCTCCCAGAAAATAGTTTGGCTGTAGGTATTTCATGAGCATGACTTTGTTCCTAAAATATCAGTGCTACCAAGATATTATGCACTGTGCTAACAGTAAAATTTCAAATTAAGGAAAAGGGAGAAATTGAGATAATATTATGAACAAAATGAAGTTACTGGAAGAGACTCATGCCTCAGGGTTGTTGTAAGAGGACAGCAACCCAATTTTTAGATCTAAAAGCACTTTGCTCCCTCAAGAAGGGGAGGATTGAGACAGGTGCTTGTCAATTCTTGAAATTCTTGTCTGTCTTGGGGTTTGTTTTTCTATCTCTTTCTCTCTCTCATTATTTATATTATTACTGTAATCATCATCAGTATTATTATTTTGTCTGGGTTTTTTTTCAACTATCAAACTGTTCTTAACTCACAAGTTTTATGCTTCTTTCTCATTCTCTTCCTCATCTTCCTGGGTGCAGGGAGTGAGTGAGAAGCTGTGTGGAATTTAGCTGCCAGCTAAGTTAAACCACAACAACCTGGTTGTGGTTTAAACACATATGTTGATAGAAACTGGGTTTGGGAATACTGTAGCTCGGAAGATAGGAAGCAGATAGGAAGGCCAATAGGTATTTAAGGCTGAACATGAGGTAATCAGACATCTTGACCCTACCTCGTCTTGGAATTTCCATCTGAACACTGCTGGACTCCTGGAGCTGGTAACTGTATGTTGCTGTTCTGCTTGTTTTTTGGTGGGTTGGTTTTTGTTTTTTGGGTTTTTGGGGGTTTTTTTTGGGTTTTTTTTGGGTTTTTTTTTTTTTTTTGTCTTCTTGGAACTTTTGAATGGACCTAGAGTTCTTTAATTTGAATGGGCCAAGTTAACTCTTTGAGGGGTGTTGTATGTTAATTGAATGTTGCACTAAACCTTTTGCCAAGGTTTCTCTGATTTTTTAAAGTTGCCAGTAAACTCCTTTTGGTTGTTTTGATCTCTTGAGGATATCTTGTCAGTATTTCTCCCATGTGTCTAACTCAGAACAACCCTGAGTCCTGTCAAAGACCTTGTCAAGCGAGTTGTTTGGGGCCTTACACCTGTTCTCATGGTGTTTGGTTGTTCAGCTTGGCTATGTGCCATGTTACCCCTGTATCAACTGGCCTTTTTGAGAGCCATATACCATTCAACCGTCTCGAGTCCCTCTTCTGCCAGGTCATCTGGCAAGTTTAATACTTTCACCTTCCTCTGCTGTCGTCCTTGGCCTTTAATTCTATGTCTCCTCCTTTACCTTTTCCTTACTTCAGAGATGCCTTTGAAAAATCCTGCAGTTTGTCCCAAAGGCCTCCCTTTCCTCATTCAAACCAGAAGTTTGGTCTTTCTTTATCTCAGCAGGTCGCTACATTTCAGGAACAGGCACAAAGCTTGTATTTGGCAGTACAAGGCTCCATGGAAAAAATACCGCCAAAGCCTTTTTTCACCGTTCCTTTGCCATCTTCTTCACTGTGATTTATAGGAGACTTGAGACAGGATTGATAACTGTACTATCAAAAAAATGCTCTGAAATGATACATACTGAAAACTCAGAAACTTTTCATGATTTCCTTTGTGATCCAAAATGTATTTTGTAGAAAACAAATCCTTAGCCTGTGCAGCGCTCTGCTCTTGAGTGTTTCTGTTGGGGTTCGTGGTGTATTGAGATGGCCCATGAAAGCCAGGTATGTAGTCCTGCAGAAGAAGCAATGGCTAAGCTAGAAAACTAATGCAGGGGAGATGCGCTGCTACAGGGACTGATTGGATTGGCTCCAGGGAGTGAATGGGGAATAAGGTGGTTTTGCCTTTAGATATTAAATACTTCAAGATTTGATGGTTAATTATAAAACACACTTAATACAATTGATTATGGAATTGCCTTAACTCCTTGGCAGACACTTTAGATATAGGGGACAAATTTTGGCATCTTTTTTAAATACAGAATGCATAGTACCAGCAGGTCTCATGTTGAGTATCCTGAAATTATCTCAAATCAATGAAGTGCTAGAGTTTTGGTGTGGCAGGTCAGCCGAACTCGATGACACTAGACCTTTACACTTATTCCTCCAGCTCTGGTCACTCTGGGTTTGTCCCTTGCTTTTCCAGATACTCACTGCTAGAGCTGAGGGGGGATTGCTATCTTTTTTCTCAGCTTGCAAGGGGCAGAACTTTTACTCTCCAGAAAGAAAGAAGACAAACCAGAAAAAAAACAGACTGAGATGGCATACATAGAAGAATGTGCAAGTGTTCACATGCAGTCATTTCACTTGAGTGCTAATTCTGATATTCCAGTAATAAAACAGAGTGAAGTAAGGAACATATAGTCTTTTCCTTAGGGAATCCCAAGGAAATTCTTCTGGCACAGTTGAGCTTTGAAATCAGCATACCAACCCCAGGCAGAGAGCAGCTTTTACTATCTTCTCTGAAATGTTGCTGACAGGACAAGTGTTCTCTGGGGAAGGAAGCTGGCTGATGTTGGAGCAGGAGGATAGTGTGCCATCTCCCATTTCTGTGAGTCTTGTCAGGCGTCAGCTATCTGGTGCACTCTTTCAGGAAAAATCATCAATCTTGTTTCTTGGCACTTGTTGTCTGTCATCAACATCTCTTCTGTTGGCCATGCCTAAAAGTGTGGATCTGAATGAGTGTACCACGCCAAAAATCCTATCCAATTTCAGAGCTGGGAGACATGACAGGAGTCTTGCCAAGAGTGCTGTTTGCCTCAAGTGGTGTTGTTGGCCGCTTTCAAATCCTTGATCATCATTCCATGCTGTAATGTCACATCTGCAGCCTTAAACAAGTGTTAATTCCACCAAGGGTACCAGTTTATGTGTCCATACAGGATAATCTGCATCATCACTTTATCCCAGGGGCAGGCATCTGTTGTGTGTGATGACCAGGACCAGCTGATAAACTCCAGAAGGATTTGCCAGTGTGTGCCTGTTGACTCCTAGATTGTGCAGCTTGGCCATAGCACAACATTATGGTGGAGCAATACCATCCACTCACTTTGACCCCAGGAGAGGTAACATGCTTCACATTTCTCCCTCCACCCCTCCCATTCTTCCTTAGAAGCAACAGGTGCTGCCTTGAAGCAAGAGGCAGCTGCAGAAGAGCAGCCCTTTACAAATGGCTAGCCAGGCCTTTGACTGCGTTCCTGTGATTGCCCCTATGGATGGAGCAGGTTTGGATATCCCTCTGATGTGAGAGATCACCTTGGGCAGCAGCTGGATTTAGTGCTGGATTCTTAGACGGGGCATAATGGGACAAGAGGTTGAATCTGGCTCCCTCTCTCTTTCATAGGAGCTGGAGACCTACATAAGGACTACTGCCAGAATTGCTGTGGTGTGGGAAGCTCATCTACCATTCACTAGGATTCTGTTAGTCTTCTTGTACTCTCTTTCCTCAAGAACTCTCTTTAAATCTCCTGTCTATGCCACTTTTTGCAAATGGAAAGCCTTTGCTTTCTTTTGAGTATCCAGATGTGCAGATTAATTTTCCTGGTTTGGGAGTAAGAGGTTCTTAAGCATTTTGGTATATGTGTCTGGAATTGAATCCACTTCCTTTTACAGTTAACTATTGCCTGGCAAAAAGACATATATATATATATACATATATATATATATAGACTGGTTGGTGATGCAAAACATAGTACTATGGTCACAGATTTATACTAATGGTGAGAAGCACATAATAATGCTCATTTTGCAAACCTGATGATAGTTTTGAACTTTCAGAACTTTTGCTTATGTTGTTCATCTCTGCTCTTCAGAGGCTCATCCTGTATATTTAAGGACAGAAAGTCCCATGCAAACTCTGGTTTTGTTTTAGGTTCTTAGTGAAAAAAGCTAATACTAAAAAAATATGGTAAGTAGTTATAATACTGTCACAGCTCCTTGTGTTTTCATGTGTTTTAAGCAGTTGAACTAAGAGAAATAGATTTCTGACTCATAGGTAAAATGACAGGGTGCATCCCATTTCCCTCTTCCTCTCCTGCTCCAGCATGATCTGCTAATGTTATTTGCATTCTAGTAACTTTTAAGGACAGATATAGTTAGTGAGGGACAGTGAACAATGTTGGCTTAAATATTTGTTCTAGTTGTAATGCTATTCTGTAGAACCTTTGGGGAAAATATGCTCCTAGAAATTTCAGTACAGTAATTTGTGTAATTCTATTGAAGATTTCTATTTTTTGACCAATAATTATTTATAATTATTTTTCATTGTGTTGTGTTGTGTTGCCAGTTACTTGAACAGGAAATATGCCATTTGATGGTTTGTAGTGATTCCCAGATATGGCGGAATTGAATTAAAAAGTGGAATACTACATATGCTGTTGTGTCTGAATTGCACTTTCTTGCTTTCTTTCCTGTTTTCATTTGATCAGTGAAATCTAGGAGTGCTTAAACCTTTTTCTGCCTATTCTTTTACAAAAAGGGTGTTGTGATATAAGAAAATCAACTTAAAAGCCAGAAGGTTTCAGAAGGAATAGTCCTCCTTAACTGTGAATTCCTGAATCTTACTTTTGTCCTAATGTATAGTATGGATTTCATAACATGCCTTGAAAGTTTTCAATTTTGAAAGTAATTCTTGAGAGAAAGGTGGTAGAAAATCAGTGGTTTTCCCCCACATTTGAGAGCACTACTTCCCTTTAGGTTTCAGGGAAATAATTTCAGGTGGGAGCTTATCTAATAGTTGGGTTTTTCTGTCATTAGGTGACTGAACTTTTCAACCAAATGTAATTAAAGCACACAATTTTTGTATGGTCAAGTGCAGCTCTTTATGCTCTGCCACGGCTTCAGTTGTGATGACTGCTGTGGAGTGTAGGTCTCCTTTTGGTGTTAATGCAAGTGACCAGAAATGTGCACTAAAATGGGGTGTTCTCTGAAATGCTGTTGCAGCTATAGCCTTGTAACCAGCTGCTGTCTACTAGCAAGCTCTAACCTGATGTTTTTAGTGTGCTGTGCTCAAAAGAAAGGCTTTAGTATTCATGAAAAGAACTAAAAATAAATCTAGCAAGATATTTGTAGGACTTAGTTTTGTATTCCAGTCTTGAAGTGGTATCACATAGGATGCTGATGAGAAACCTGTCTCTCTCAAATATGATAAGATGCTAGGCATGGTTTAAAATGGTAACCTCCCTTTTAGCTTGCTTTGGCTTGTGTCAGAAGACCCCACATGGATGTTGAATACTTCTAAGTTTGGCTAAGAAAAATAGAGAAGGCACAAGTAGTTTATGTTAGTAGTTGAGGTAAGTCTCCCGCTTGAGGTTGTATTGCAGACAATTGCTGGTACCATGGGTGGCAGTGCTATACCACAGCATGGCACTTGATGTCAAGTGTACAGACTAAGCTAGACATGCTAAAATGTCACCTATTCCCAGGGTAAATGACATATTTTGAGATGAGCAGCTACTAGTGAATATGAAGAAGGAAAAATTCAGTTAAAAAAAAGAGGCAGTTACATTAGCTTTTGTGATGGTTTTTTGTTTTGTTTTGGGTCTGGGGTTTGGGTTGTTTTTTTCTTTGTTTTGGGGGTTTTCGAGGTTTTAGCATTTTGCAATCCTGTGAAAACTGGATGAGAGGAAAAGTTTTGAATTTTTATTGGGTTTGCTGCAAGTTACATGAGGTGTTTTGCCATTTTCTCACACTTGTTCATAAAGCTTTCCTTTGAAAACAAGGAAACGTGGATTTTGCAAGATCAACTTGATATACTGTGTGACCTCACTGGTGACACAGTAGAGGGGAAAAATAGAAGAGATCTCTAGACATAAAAGTATAGAAGTGTCTTTTATGGAGTAACTCTAGCTTTTGTTATCTAGCCTTAGATCTAGTCTGACTCATCTGGTAATGGCTTTTGAACACTGGGTACTGTAAAAGAGAGAAAGGTTGAAGTTGTCTGTGTGATGGTGTAGCAAGCTCCTGCATTTGGCCAAAGATATTGGGCTGGCTCTTGCCTGCAGGGAACTGACTGGGAAGTTCTTGGAAGTAGGAACACCATGTTTCTTGAGGAAACCATTGTTACATGGCTTCAGGGATTATACAGATGCCATAAGCGTCATTGTGGATCCTTTTTACTTCCTGATGCTGTTTTTCAAAAGGTTGGCCTCCTCTTTCACCTCGTTGGCTGGTGTTTCATAAGTGAATCTCCCTATTCATCATTATATTGTCCAGATCAGCATGCAGAACAAAACTTAATAAACTTCAGCTTAGTTTACCTGGCCTACTTCAAACATTCTACTTGATGTGGACTTAACTTGTATTGGAGGAAAAGGTCAGTGTTGATCACAGTGGTTGAACTTATACGTTCTGTTAAGAACAGTCGTCATGGTGATCAAAGTTCCATGGATATCATGTAGAGTCAGAAGGGGAAAATAGGTAGAGGAGAAGGCAAGGAGGCCTCTATTCAGCACAGACAACTAGTTTGAGTTGTTTAAAGTTGATTGGATGACAAGGGTGGTTATGCTGTGTTACTGAAGTTCCATTCTTTTTATTTGGGGAAATAATTTTGAATAGGAGTTTATCTAATAGTTGGGTTTGCAAGGGAATATAATGGAACTCCATTGGAGAGAACTCCAATCTCCTAAGCAACTTTTTACCTACTACTGAAAGTAGAATCTGGTCCACCTTCTACACATCTGCCAGTTGTTCCTCTCTGGATACTCCAGCTAGGAAAGGGAGTTACTCCTTTTCTCCTTTTCTTTCAGTATTAACTGACCATGGAAATGAAACTAGCCCATGTCCTCTTTCCTGTGCATTCCTTTTTCTGGGAACTCATAATCTGTGTTGGGGAGACAGATGCAGTTATCACATAACTACCAAAGCCTCAAACAGAGAAGTAGGAATACTCTACTGATCTGAAAAGAGCAATTTGTGATTGTGTCGTTTCATGTGTCGTGCTTGTTTTGCTCAGCTGTGAACGTCGGTGAGGAGACGGCTTCATTTCACACTCGAACCTCCTCTGCTGCAGATGGAAGTGTGGAGCTGCCTCCTAAAGTCCTGCTCCATAGCATGCATCACTTCTGCCTGCACAGAGTACCTGCTGTTCTTACAATTCATCATCCATCTTCTTCTCTGGGTGGGCAGGGAAGAGAATAATTAAAGCAGGGAAAGCTTGGAGAAGAGTAAGGGAGAATGGGTTGGAAAGAAATGATGAAAGCTGTCTAGGGGACATGCAATTAGAGCTGTTTCCTTTAAGGCCATCCTTAATCACTACATCTGTGGAAGGGCCCATCCACTCTCTATGGGTGAGGTGCATGGTTTTAATTAATTATATTTAATTATCCTCTCTAGGTCAAACCCCTGCACTGAGACACTGCCAGTTGTATACAGTCCATGGGCAGATGACAGACTGATAGCAAGGTTTCAGAAATTCCATTTTCATCCTGTTTAAGTGCTTCAATAACCTATTAAAAGATTTCCCATTATTATTTTCTTCAAAGCAAGTCCATTTATTCTGGTCCTTTTCTCAGTAGAGACAAGTAATAAGTAATCACCATTCCATTCTAAGTTCTAATGTAGGACTTAAGTTTCTTCTAGAAGAGAGAGAAAACCAGGAAAAAATAGTCTCCTGTTTTTTTCCAGACATCATTATTTCTACAGCTCTCATCATTCTTCTGCCCTATTCAGACTCACTTTTGGGGGGTCTTGTGTTTAAAACTAGGCATTTCTTCAGTTCACTAATAGCCTCTTACCTGAAACCAGCACTCCCACAGGGCCGGAGCAAGATAGGCTGATGCTTGTCCAACATGGTTCATTTTTTCAGTGGAAAGGTAGATAAGATGTGAGCAACAAAGCAGTTTCCTTATGCTTTCCTGGAGAAAATATGGGCTGGGGAACATGAAGATTGCAAAAACCTAATTGATATAGAAATTAAGGGCTTATATCTGTATTTAATGAAGTCTTATAAAGTTACCCAGTAGATACTTTGCAGACTCCTAGAAAACCTTTCTTGCTACATTGAAATCTTTGGAGAGAAGACAAAGTACATGTTTGTCCCAAACCAGAACTCAACTCTGTATGTCATTTTTCTTTCTTCAAAGGTTATAGGGAGCTTTTCAGAATAACATATGATTTTTCTTTTCCATAAAAAAACTCTTCAAGGTAAGATACAGCAACTTATTTAGAATTAGACAGCCCCAAGTTGCTCATTGCTTTGTCTTAATTCCTGTTTATTCCTTATATTAGGGGCTAATACACCAAAGAGTGACAAGATTAATTAAAACAGCCTGGCAAAGCTGTTTAGGGTAGGGGACCTGCACTAGAATGCCCTTAGCCGTATTTGAATGAAGAGCTTTGCATCTTGTGTCACTGGTGGCTGTCATGGTCTGGAAAGTTTCTTGCCAAAGCAGTGCTAGCCTTGTGCAATAGCACTCCCCACAGCCTTAAGGATGACAAGTCTCAGCAGGAAATAAAAATGAAGCAATGGTGATTTCTGGTAGTGCTCTGCAGCAATTTGGAAGCTTTCCACCTTCAAGGCTCCATTTCCCAGTATGGAGAAAGACTGTGGCTGGAACTGGTACTTCTCAATGCTGCCACTGGTAGTCTTACCTTCACGAGTGATGTTGGGAGGGGGAAGTAGGAGTGGGAGATTCTCACTGTGCATTGCAAAAGGCAGACCTGTAAGACGTCTGTTACATTCTTACCACCTGTTTTTGAAATGTAGCTACAGCATGAGATCTGTCCCTGAGCAGATTGCAGAGACATTAACCAGCTATTGAAACCTGCAGTCTGCTACCAGCATCTCTAAGTGTGTCTTGCTCCTCAACTGACCTCTGTGTTCTGGTGTTTTTTCTCTATGGCATGTGCCATCTTTCCTGAACTCTTCACAAAACCTGTGCCATGTAGAATCTGAAATCTTTGGTAGAAACGAGCTCTTTCCCCTTCCGGTAGCTGATTTGTTTCTTGTGGTCATCTGTGGAGGAAGGACAAATGGCTCAGATCTTTGCCTAGGAAATGGAGTGGACTGCTCCTCTGCTCTAACTCCGAGGAATCCCAAGAAGGTCTCCTCCCACTGCAGTGAGACAAAGAAAAGAGGACGTATCCCAAGTCCCCCTTGCATGCCAACAGGAATGCTGTTGTTTCTGAGTCACCTACTGCTAGGGCTCTGCTCCTTCACATCCCTCTTATCTTATAGTCCAGCCCCAACAGACAGTAAGAAAGTGGAAAGAAACAGACAGTGGAAAGAATGTAAGTGGTGTCATTCCAGAAGTCATCCCCTGCTGTCCTCATAGCCAGCAGAGAGGTTTTGGGGCATGGACTGTGTTGCTTTTCATCTCTACTGGGCCTCCTTCATCTCGGGCTTCAGGCTTGTCTCATGGGAAGCAGAGTCTTCCTGCGATGCAGGAAGAACAAGATACTTGCCAGCAGAACTTCTATGCACTAAAGATTCATTTTCTGAATCTGTTCTTTACGCTGTTTCAGTCTACCATTTGGGTTAAAACCAAGTATTTTTAAAGCACAAATGGGTCATCATCACACCATTTTGATCATAGCTAATGCTCATTTGTACATACCCTGTGGACTTAGTTCTGAAGTTAGTTTTGCCAGCTTTTCAAAACTGGCAAAGTTTTTGGTTTGTTTGGTTATATTTAGATAATAAACAGTATATTACACAGCAAACAAATGAAGATAAATATGAAAAAGGTGTATATATATATTTTTTTTTTAAAAATCAATGTATATAATTACATTGAAAGGAGAGCTGCAAAGAATAATCAGGCTGTCTTCATTGGTATCCAGTGGCAGAACCAGAGGCAATGGGCACTGCCTGAAAGACAAGAGGTTCCCTCTAAACATCAAGAAATGCTTTTTAACTGTAACAGTGACTGAGCACTGCCACAAGTTACTCAGAGAAATTGTGGCATGTACCTCCTTGAAGATATTCAGGAGCCATCTGAAAATAGTCCTAGGTAATGGTGCAGGGGTGACCCTCCTTGAGCAGGTGGCTTGGCTGAGACAACCTCCAGAGGTCATTTTCCCTCCTCACCCTCTCTGTGATCTGCTGTGATTTATGATTCTGTGAAAAAGACACAATAAAACTTCTTTAAAATTTAGAACACTCACTCAAAGTCAATTTTTTCCATCATTACAATAAATTATTGGCAGAATCATAGTTTTAAAGTGTCTTTTTATTTCTGTTAAGTATAGCTTGTATATTCTCTAAGGAATATTTCGCTAAAGAGGAATTCTGTAGTAATCAACGTCATGGCAGAATACAGAATTTCTACGTATTTTCTACCCATTTTGTCTGGATCTCCTTAACTCACACAGAACTCTACTGCACAAGAAAGGACAAACCAATTCTTTGATGAGTCACGCTACTTATTTTTCTGTCCAAGTTCAAAGTCAATGAATCCTGGCTTTCTTACTACTCAAAAGGACTGGAAATACAGAGACAGAGAAATGTAGGGTATTTGTCTGACAAGTGCGTCAGTCTTTCCCTTAGTACATTTCTCCTGTGGTTTTTGTGGTATCCAATGTGATACACACCATTCTCACTTTTGAGTGCATTCAGTTCATCTGATGCCTGATCTCTGTCTCTTGTTTATTAGTTGCACTGTTGACACACTCTGTAAACTTAAAAGCAAGGAATTTATCATGAAAACATAGGTATTATCAACATCACAACAGTAATTCTGTGTACAGTGGTCAAAGAGTCAGAAATCCTTGGTGGTTTTGTTTGCAATAGCTTTGCTGATGTTTCAGCGTGGAAAAGAGGATGAAGTCTGGTGCTATTCTGGACATGAGTCCTTCACAATCCTTTCCCCAAGAGTCACCCCAAGTCCTCAGGACAGAGAAGGAACCCTTTAACTGTGTCTGTAGGTTTGACACCTCTGTGTATCCGACAGACCTCCCAGGTACAGAAATTGCTGTCAGGCTTGTAGGACAGACAAAAATGGTGTCCAGAAAGAAAGGGTGAAGTCGGTCATTTCAGAATCTCCATTTCAGTGGAGATGTCAGCGGAGCAGGAAAGCTACAGTGATATCTGGTGGAAAGGAGAACTGGCACAATCCTGTGAGGTGTATAGTTCATGCAGGTTTTGAAAATCCTGACCCCAGATTTCTTGGTGGTTTGGGAAGTAGCTTCCTGCTTCCTGCTTAGACAAGTGGTGCAGTTTTTGGGTAAGGGTACTGATGCATGCCAAGAGAATGAAGGAAGTGCAGAGCTGGTTTGGACTTTCTCCTAGACGTCATGCTGTAATGCTTTTAGGAGAGAGCTCATCTATTATTAGCATTAGCACTTTAATAAAGCACGGAGCTCATACTCAAAGATTCTGCAGGATCTGACTGTGCATTGACTGTGTTTCTGACAGCTGTGGGTATCAAGAAGCCTCATGAGCTTGGGCTTGATGTCAGAATCAAAACACCTCTGAGTACTTATGAGGGCCTGCACATTGACAAGTAAGCTTCGTGGACAGTGAGGCACTTGAGAGCAGGAGGGAGAATCTAAAGAGTTCTCCTTGTGTCAGCATGGGTCCAGTGGACTGGCAGAGACCCAGAGCTAATGGGCCCCTGCTGAACTGACACAGCTCTGCCACTGGGCATTTGCATCCACTTCAGAAAGTGGTAGAACACTTTCTGAAGCTACTAAATATTGTGAGACAAAAGCTGACACAGGTTCCCCTCCCGTGTCTTACCTTTCTCATCTCCTCTACTGATCGCTGTGTTGCCCATAGCTCCTTTATCCTGCTATCACAATAACTCTGAAGGTTCACATCCAGGAGATGTTGCATGCTGCTGCCTGGTTGAGCAGTGAGCTAATAAGCTTTCCTGGATTTAGGTAAGCACTAGGTAGTGACATAAGATTCTCAGAAAATATTGGGATTTTTGCCAAAGGTAGTGAGCCCACATGGACTCAAACTAATAGATGTTCATCTGACAATGTAGCCCAGAAACAGCTTGGCTATTCTGCTGACAAGGATAGTATAAAATTTGTCGACAGCAATAAACTGCCTAGCAGGAGCAGTCCAGACTTACCCAGACAGACAGTGGTCTTTAGTTACTTGTTTACATTCTGTTTCTTCAGTAATACAATCAATATCAAGTTTCCACTCTTTTGGAACTTGAGATAGAGATCTATCACATTTTTCAGTCTTGGCACAAATACTCTTTATTAAAAACAAAAATTGGGGGAAGAGGGGGGAGTTGAAACCAGAAAACTTGACATAAATAGTTCTTCTGCTGAAATGAAGGAAACTGATAATATGTGTAGATTTGACTTCATGTAGTTTGTGTGAGTGCCTGGACAGTAGAAGTCCACAGGTTCCTCTTTACTGCCCACTGCAGCCTTCCATTTTTCCCTGAAGTGACTGGAAGCAAAGAACAGTTTGTTATTTATTCACTTTACTCTGCTTACATAGCTTACCATTTACTCCTTGAAGTCTCACTCATGTATAGAAAACTCCTTGATATTTTTGTATATTATATATATATTGGAGCACAAAAAATATTTCTGTGTTTATGAGGTCTACAGGTTTGACTGTGCCATTTCTCAAGAGATCCCAGTGGCCAGAGACCACAGAAAGGGCTCACTCATGAGGTGTATGAGCCTCTTTCAGGCTTCTTCTCTCCAACAGAAAAGCTGTGCCTGCTGCTGACTAGTGTGGTGCACCTGAGCTGAAGCTTGTTTTTAGCTTTTTGATTACAGCTATTTCATTATAATAAAGGTCTGTGGGACTAAATTTGTATTCAGTGAGAGGGGCCCAAGAGAAGTGTGAGAAGAAGCCTATGAGACCCTGGGCAAGCAAGCAAGATGGGGAAAAAAGGAAAAAAAAAAAAAAAAAAAAAAAAAAAAAAAAAAAAGTATGTCTTTCTTTTGCTTATAGGCATTAGATGTGGATCCTGTTTGCCATTCATTTACCTCCAAAGAAAATAAACTTGTGGCACCCTTGGGTCTGTAATGTCCCCAGACAGCTGGAGAGGCTGGGGAAGCAAAAAGGAGAGTGGGCTGTTGTGCTGACTTGGCATGGCCTGGATTTTGGTAGTGAGGAGGGCTGCAGAAGTAGCTTCTGTGAGAAGCTGCTAGAAGCGTCCATCACGTCCAACATAGCCAGTCTCCACTGGCACTGAAGATGGATGTGCTGCTGGCCCAATTAGAGAGGTTGGCAATGCCTCTGTGATGACATATTTAAGAAGAAAATCAAAACAGGGCATGTGCAGTTTTTTCCAGGAGTGGCGAGGGGCCACTGCTGGGGCCATCCCAGCACAGCCCGCAGCAAAGCCCCGCTGCAGCCACCGCCATCTCACTGTGGCCCAGGGTGAGCCTCGCCTGCCTGGGCACCCCTAGCCAGCCCTGCTGTGGGGAGAAGGGCAGGGGTGGTGGCAGTGGCTTCTCCTTCCCAGAGTCCCACATGAGGAGAGGCCTGAAATAGCACCAGCACCATGGCAACCAACACGGCCCAAACCATGGTGGCAGGGCCGGTAGCAGAAGCATGACGAGTGGTTCCCTGACATGGAACCTGCATGAGATCAACTTCTTGGTGCTGCAGGATCCTGCGGGAATCTTTGAATTAGTGGAACTGGTTGGCAGTGGTACCTACAAGCAGCTGTTTTTTCTTCTAGTCAGAGGAAGTGAGGACATGTGAGGGAAAACAACATGGTGGCACCAAGGTCAGTGGAAAAAAAGAGGGAGGGGAGGAGCTCCAAGCATCGGAACCAAGGTTCCTCTGCAGGCCGTCGTGAGGACCATGGTGAAACAAACTGTCCCCATGTAATGCATGAAGTCCATGGGGGATGCAGAGATCCACTCACAGCCCATGGGAAAACTGCTCACACCAGAGTGGGTGGAT
Source organism: Aegithalos caudatus (assembly GCA_013389925.1). Taxonomy (NCBI): domain Eukaryota; kingdom Metazoa; phylum Chordata; class Aves; order Passeriformes; family Aegithalidae; genus Aegithalos; species Aegithalos caudatus. Next base: position 32,496 of record WEIU01002533.1, on the reverse strand, counting down.
GTCAGAGAAAGCTGTGATCCAGTAAGAGATCCAAATAGAGAGAGGGCCCCTGATTCCAAAGACAGAGAGAGAGGGACTTTGCTTCTGAACTAGAGCAGCCTATCCTTAGAGGACTGCACCCTGTGGACAAGTGACCCACACCACAATAGTTTTGGGAAGACTGTTTGCCATTGGGAGGGATCCCATGGCATAGCCAAGAAAAGACTCCTCTCCCTGAGCCAACAGAAGATCTTGAGTGATAAACTAACCAAAACCCCCATGCCCTGTCTCCCTGCACTGTTGGTGGGAAGGAAGTAGGGTCTGGGGAGAAAAAAGGTGTCTTAAAGGCTTGTTTTACTTCTCATTATCCTCCTCTAAATCTGTTGATAATAAATTTACTTTATACCTTTAAATTTGAACCTATTTTGCCCTTAGAGAGTTTCTTCCCAATTCTCATCTCAACTCAGGACCCTTTTGTAAATTATTTTTTCCTCTTCTCTGCCCAGCTGAGAGCAAGAGAGGGGTGAGCAAATGACTTTGATGGGTGCCTGGCATTTGGCCAGTGTCAAACCACGAGAGCTGCTGGTACTTCAGTGGCTGGGGTGGGCAGCAGAGCCATGGCTTGCAGGCAGCAGTGGCTGCTCTGGTGGCCAGTGCTGAGGCTGCTGCCTGGAGAAGGAACACTAATGGAGCCTGAATACTGACCCCCAGCTCACCAGGACACATCCAGGCCAAAATGATAAGCTGGGAGCAGGGTGCAGTGGGGCAGCTGCTAGTGGCTGTCTTACCAACCATGCAGTGCTGAAAGTTAGATTGGGTCAGGATGATTGTATGTCTTTTTTTTTCCTATTAGTCAAGCAGGTTTTCCAAGTTTATATGTTGTTGCAATTTTTATTTTTCCGGGGCCTCTTTCCTTGGGTCAAAAAATGTGTAGTCTAGAGCCCTTTTGTTTAGCTCTCAGCTTGAGAGTGGAAAAAAGTTACTCATGGCTGACTTCTCTGCATATAATTTAATTTCCTGGGTCTGTGAACAGCGACTGAAACTGGTTCTATTTAGGACATTTGTAGCACGAGCACCTAGGAGTTGAGTGGGCAGGTATGCTTTCTTTGAACACCCAACCCAAATAGGAATGCTACCAAGAACTGGGGACTTTGATTATTTTGTGTGTACTTTAGTGTTATCTGTGCTGATCAACCTCCTCAGTATTTGGTTGTCTTTGTTTTCATTTTCACATGAACACAATGATGGTGCTTTTAAACTGAGGTATTTCAGGCAATGTCTTACGCAATTTGCTCTTAAACAGCTGAGACATGGGAGCCTATCTGTCTATGACAAGGATTAGTTTATTGCTTATTTAAAAGAGATCTTGAAAACTTGTTTATAACTGTTTACATACAATTTTTTCAACAATTCGGATTGCCTAAGGCTACGGCATGTTCCTTGTGCTTATGTGCAGTGTGTAACCCCCATGTGGCCTCAGGCAAATGGAGTGGTTAAAAGATTTATGCACTATGTGGATAAACAAAATCTGGGAGAATTTCCCTGAGGCTTTGCCTGGATTGGCAAAATGGTGTGATTTTAAAACATTATAGTTATTACCTGGTATTTCTCATATATGCTGGCTTGATGAGGAAAAACCTGTAGGAAAACCTTTTTAATAAGCCCTACTTAGGCACAGCAGATGCTCACAGCTTGTCCTAACTATAATGTTTTATAGGACAGCAACTACCATCACTGAAATAAAACCTTTTTTTCTTAGAGTAGACATAGCCTGGTGCAAAACAAATACCTTGAAGACTTTCAAGAATTTCCCTGACCAGGCCATGCAAGGAACACACCAGACAGATGGAAATTTAGGGAATTTCTCTTTCTGAGTAGGAAGCAAAGAGTAGGCTGCCAACATCTGCGGGTTAGGATCCTGTCCTGACCCTTGTGGAGGATTTCCTGGAACCCAGCATCAATGGGAACACTTCCACAGGCTGAAAAATTGGAGGATTTCACCTGCAACGTATTTCCCTTGTTCTGTTTTGGTGTTAAACGCACAAAAGCCTAGAGTTTAGTGGAGTGAGAGTAGCCAAAGGATGTGGAAAGCCTTGCTCACTCTTACTCGGCTCGCAAGCAAAGTACAGCGGGCTATATATAGGCAGTGTCCAATACTGATTTCTCTAGGGAAGCGATTGATCTCTCAATGTAAACCAGTCCCACATCGGCCTGGTCCGAAACGAAATAAAGATGCTGCCTTGGCTTCCAGCATCGACGAGGAAATAAATTTTGAAACAGCCCCGTCCGTGGCAGCGGCGCCGCGGACCCTTGCGTATCATCCTTGCCCCGTTTCGGAGCCTCTCTCCCGGGACAGCTGGGTGTGTGCCGGGGGTGGCCGGGGGATCTCCCACTCCCGGCGGCGCACTTGGGAGCCGCTGGCGCGGAGCAGCTTTCCCGCTCGGGGCGTGCAGGAGCCGGGCGCGTCCCGGGAGAGCGGCGGTCCGAGGGCGCTCCCGCTCCTCGGGGAGGAGCCGCCTTCCCG
>WEIU01002533.1:19233-29461 GCA_013389925.1 Aegithalos caudatus | reverse complement strand
TTTTCCCACTAATTAAAAAGCTGTTCATGAGGGGATTTATTATGCATTCAGCTCATACAAGTTCACCAAATTCCAATTTACAGCCCCAAACCACTTCTCCCATTATGATGGCTGGTATAAGACATCCTCTCCCACCCATCACTCCCATCAGCAGCCTCATCTGCTCAGTTTCAACATCGCTGTGAAGTTTAGGTGTGAGGTCAAACAATATTTTGTTGTTGCTCTCCCCAGTGGGAAGTTAGCACTTCCATGTCTCACCACCATCCTACATTTATGTCTCCTTTTAATCCTTTTTGCTGGTGCAAGCCCTCAGGAGCCCCTGTCAGATGCCTGCCCCAATGATCCAGAAACACTACTGACTCGGAGTGTAGACTTTTCCTTGTAGCCTCTGCACACCAGTTCCAAATTCAGTTTTGTCTTTGCTTTGAGATGCCTCTGTAAACTGGCCCATCTCACAGAAAAAGCCAGGCTGTGCCATGTGTATGCCCTGCCCTTCCACAACTCTCTTGGTAAAGCTGGTGATGACTTCTGCCTTTCCTTCAAGATTATTCCTGCTGCTAATGCCTGTGGAACATCTCTACAGAAATCTTTGACAAACAACTGCTTTTCAAGTGTTTTTATGCCTGTCAGATAAGTTGATTTAAGGCCATATAATTTGGACTGTTTCTTTTTCATAAGTCATGCTACACTGAAGCAAGGAGTTTATCAATGCTCATGTGATTTTTATCAGTGCAGTTATCTTTCCTTATCTTAATTCTGACTTTGCCTAAGAAGAAAACCAGATTTATTTGATAAGGTTGTGGCTTTTTTCTGTAGAAGAGACACTAATTACACACAGCTTTCTCTCATGACCCTTTTCTCAACTAGCAATCATCAATGGGCCTCAAGGTTTCAGGATTGTCCCATCTTCCAAGATGAGTATCAGTTGATCAGCAGTGATGGTCTTCATTCCTTGGACTTCTGGTACAAGTGTCCTGCACATTTTAATGAAAAAACCCCAACCCTCCAAATTTGGTCTTTCCCTCTAGAAGAAATCCAATGTTCTCTTTTTGTAGAAAGGACTATGGGATTCTTAGCCATCCCCATATGACAAGTAAGCCATCACACACAAAGCAATATCTCACTGCTTTCTAAATACGTAAGGTACTAATGAAAATTTTAAGGGGTTTTGTTCTCTGTCTTGTACTCTTCAGAAACACTCTTCTTGTATTTAGGTCAGCTGGTCAAGTCTTCTTTTCCCACTGTTTATTTTTTACTGTTGAACCTCATTAACTTCTTGTCTATATTTATTACTATCAATTTCCATTTCCCTCTGTTTGATAAAAAATATCCTTTTCCAATAGGTATATCCATTTCCTCTTTGAAGTGGACTCTGTTTGTGTTGTTCTCTTACTTTGTCACCAAGAAGATGAAGTGTAAAACCTCCCAAACCCACTGGTTTAGAAATTAAAGGGGTATGGTGGCACCCTGGAAGAGAGCCACTCCAGGGAACCAGCCAGATTTATAACCATTTGTCATATGATCTCACTCAGTTCATGGTTTTACCTTTATCATGGAACATTCAAATTATCTGGAAAAAAAAAAAAATCTTGATTATGGCATACTGTACTGAATTTGATAGATTTGATTACAAGGAAAAACTGTTGAGTTTGACGGTTTCATCAGCCACAAGCCTGGTTGCTTCTGTTCAGGAATCCAAAATGGTAAGATAAAGGTTGTAGACAGAAACCCTCAAAACTGTTTTTTGCTGTCCTGTAGTCACGTTCAGGAAATCTTCAGTAAAATGAAATAATCTGAGGAGCACTCTGCAGGCCCAAAGCAATCATCTAGCATGAAGGCTTTTTTCAGTGGAACTATTCCTTCTCTTACTGAAAATGAGTTAGCAAAGAAAAAGAGCAAACCATTTTAAGTGAAGAGTGTCTGCTTGAAAACTATCAAACTGGAGTTCTGTTCTTACTTCTATATATGATTATACTATACTTGATCCTTTCTTTCATATCTCATTAAAGTATTTGTGGTCTTCTGATCAAACACACTAGAAGAGAATTGCTGATATTTTTCTGTATCAGTTAAAAATCAACCTTGTGTTGCTGTAAGAGAAAACTACTGAATGAGCTGTTATTATTATTAGCCCTTATCTTATCTGAACCAGATTAAGGTCTATGAGTTCCTAACTCAAGGTTATATATGGAGAAAGAGGGCAGCAAGCTAAAATAGTAGCACTTGGCTTTAGAGTTCACCAAGAAAGGTATTTCTTCACTCTGCTTATATTTGGAACACATTTTTACTTATAGTTTGCATAGGTTCAGAAATATCTTGCACAGATTTCTACAAGAAAAACCCACTAAAAGTCATTATATATAAAGATTCCACTATGGTCTCAGAGACACCGTGCCTCATAGAGCAGTGCATGCTATGAAACATTGTACAATCTCATTTATTTTAACTTTTTACAGGGCAGATGCTACAGACCCCTTTTGTAGGTAGGACACTGGATAAGATGGAGCTGTGGCCTGACCTGTAACAGCTTTTGCATGGTCTTGTGTACATGAATCCAGCTGCCCCTACAGTTGCATCCCAGTTCCTCTGGGATGGATATTGGAATACTCACTATCAGGTTCTACATGTGGAATAGACAAGACATCATTGGAAAACTGTCCCACACTAACATGGCTTTCAGCACATATAGTCTGTGCAGAAACCTAGAGAAGCAGGGAGAAAGGCCAGGTTATCCTTATCCATTTACTGCTCTTGTTCTCCTCTCCTTCCTTCTAAGTGCTCAGCCTTGTGGGTTTTCAAACCCCACTGTTCATCTTGCTGCTTGTGAGTGGTACAGATTTTGGCTTTCTTGGATGTGTGACAGGATGGTTTAGTTTCCTGGATTTCTACATAGTCTTTGAACTGAGATTATTAAGGTGCTCTTAGTAGGAACCAATTATTTTTACTGCCCAGCAGTGCCTGACACAGGGTGTCCAGAAACAAACTGCTGGTGCTTAACTCAAGTCCAAACCTGGTCTGGCAATAGGTCTACAGTGAGAACATTTGAGAGGAACCTATGACTGTATCCGCACTTAATCAAACTGAACATAAAGTTCTGTGGTGAATATGTACAACAGGCCTCACAAGCAGCACTTTCCCCCACAAAATCTGACAGTGTAACTAAGAAAGTTGCTCTGTTCCATTCTGTTGAGTGGAGTTTAGTTTAAGAGACAGAAATAGCACAGTTGTGTGTAAATTAAATGACATTATTTGAAAACAACTCTGAAAGAATGGAGACTAAAAATCTCATCTAATTAATGTGTAACAATAGATGCTGATTTATTGACTCCTCTGTGAATATACAGTTTCTATTGGCAATATTTAGATATGTCTTCTCATAAATACATAATTATTTATGTTTAGTAATTTATGATTAAACATTTTACAAGAAACAAGGCACTAAAATGTACAGTTAGTCATCCTTATTACATACCCTGTGAGTTTCAAACATATAGTACATTCCCCTGGCTTAAACAATTATTAAATTTCTTCCTCCAGTGGTACTTTTTGTTGAAGCCATGAGAATATATGTATTTTAGGATCCTACTTTTTCTCCTTTTACTCACTGTTTCCATAGGAGAAACAAAGATTTTGCTATGAAAATTAGCTACACAATAAGGATAATGAAAACTACATTCATCACACTTCTACGGACTCAGACATATGAGATCCTTAGAGATTCAAACTATAATACGGGTACCTTTCACTAATAAAAAACAACAGCTCAAAAAATTTTTATTTAAATGTGCATTTCCAGAAACTACTTCCATGCACACCAGAACCAGCTCTGGTTGTGTCTGGGGCACTCAAATGCTAAAACAACACTTTACAACAGGTGTGGTGACTGAGCTGATGCCATGCTAGGAAAATCAGATCAACCTAGTGGCTACCGCTTGGCTAAAAAGGGGATCTTAATAGTGAATGGTTTTTAGCACAATTTAAAAAGAAAATCTCAGGAAAAACTGTTGCTACTAAAAGGCAAAGACCACAAAAGGTACTTTCTAATATGCCATTAAAATACTTGTATCAGAAGGAGTGATACATGTTCAAGTATCTCATGACAAAATAGCCCAGTACTTAAGTGCTCTTTCTGTTTCAGATTCTTACTGACCATAAGCACAAACATGACAAAATGTAATTTTACATATTGTTAAAATACAACAGAATCTAATGTCACATACAACATGGTGTAAAGAAACAGTGGCTTCCTAATTATTTGACCATTTATACAAAAAGAGAATGAGGAGTGCCTAGATTCAGGTTTCTCCTTGAGATTCTCAAGCTCCTGTGATGGCAATATTTTAGAGGTCCAATTTTTAATGCCTCTGCATTTGGACTGCAGTGATCCTGAGCTCCCTGAACATGTGGAAAGAGAAACCACTTTTAGAGGTTTTCAGAGGATCCTTGCAGTCTCCTTGATCAAACAAATTCATGTGCAATTTCAGCACTGGTGGAATATACATGCAAAATAGAGGAAGATTNAAAAAAAAAAAAAAAAGATGGTGTAGAAAGAACCACATGGCACAACCTCAAACAATACCCATGGTCACTAACAAATTAAAGTGAAAGTTTCTTTTTCACCTTGGAGAGATAAAACTTCTCAAAACTTGGCCACCATAATGTACCATCACAAGATGGTAATACTAGCAGAGATGGTAACACGTTTGGAAATGTATTATCTCTTAAAGCATTTCCACTTCTTGGTTACTGTAAAAATAATGCTGTTAATCTGTGTGGGGGTTTTTTGGAAGCAATAGGTTCTTACTCAGCAATACAAGTCAAAAATGCAGCAGGTCAGCACCTCTGAAAAACAAGCTCTGTAACCACATGAGTCCTGCTGGGTGGTAGCACCATTGTGATAATTTATTTATTGTAACTCTAAATTTTCCACCTTATCAATTTTAGAAGGCACCTCATTGATACAGTTAGCTGCAATGATGGTTGTTCTTGCTGGCTAAAACCTCATGTTTTATTCAAATACATCCACCATGTATTTTGGTAACTGGAAAAGATTCCAGACAATTTGAGAATGTGAGCACCTTGCCATGGTTCTACTGGCACCACCGTGTGGCTAAGTATATTAAGAATATTGCATTTGAGGGAAATAGGATGAAATCAGTAGAGGAAGACTTCTTATGTGCTCAGCCACCAAGAGAGTGCAACTTAACGCCCATTCCAGCCCCAGAGCCTTCATGCAGGCCAGCAATTGAAAGCAAATTAAGTGCATTTTGGAAAGCAGTGTTGCTTTATTTGGCAAGGATTTATAATTATGCTTAATTTTAGATGGAAAGTTGGAGGTAAGGCAATATTTGTATTGGATATTATTGTTCCCAAAGCAGAGGTTGAACCTTTCTATTAGGTCAGCAGTGATAACTCCCAGTCTGCCAAAATTTCTGCCCTGGTTTAAATACCAAATTCATCACATCACCTCCCTAATTTGCACTTTCCAGAGTCTCAGTATTTATAAGACCTGTTTCAAATAAATGGAATTTATGTTGTGTGTGTCAATTCAGACTTCACACAGTCCATGTGATTAGAATTCAAATAGTTATAAAGCCAAGCAATTCACTGGGCTGAAGGAGTGAGCAGTGGGACTACATAGGTGTCTAACAGAAAAAAAAACAAATTTTGGCAAAGCTGTGGTGAGGGTAACAGGTCAAATTTCAAAACTCCACAATTTAACAGAAGCAGCATTTCTTCTCCTGCCCCCATTATAGTGTGACACAGAATGTGTGGCAGGAGTTTATATGGGCAATTCAGCTGGTCCATTTGTGGCTTAGTACATAATTTCAGGGCATAACTCTAAGAAAAGAATAGGGGGGATCTGTACAATAATGGGCAGAGCTTGAGCAGCTCATATGACAACTTCTAAGTGCCATATAAAAAATAAATTACTACCAAATAGGCATGTAATTCTGGTTTCAGGTTCAGGTCTCTCCAAGAGCAGCCTCTTATAGCTGAGAAGGAATATCTGAAGCTTTGTGGAATACAATTAATTTCAAGTTGTGCTGAGTACAAATCCACTTCAACTCTCTTGCCAAACAAATTTGATTAATGAGGTGCTCTAACAGTTGGTTAGAGACTGAAGCACACAACTATTTTGAAGCTGGACTGAACAACAAAAGGAAAACAAGCAATCTTAATCAACATTTTAAAAGCTCACCTAAATAAAATAAGGACAATCTGCAAATCTGTCTTGCCTTATTTCTGTTAAAACAAAGAGTTGTTTCCCTAAATACATATATGTCTAGTGTAGGGTTTGTATCTAGCCAGCTCGTCATCAAGAGGGGAAGAGATTGCTTCTAGCAATTAATGTTTTTGTTGTTGTTGTTCCTTTTGTGTTTTTTGTGTGGCTGCTTTGACAGAGTAGAAGATTTGGCACAAATACTTCTTGATTCTTAGAGAGGTTGACCATCTGGTGAGATTCATCCACACTCTCTCTTGGATACAACAGTTTTACAACCCACAGCCATGGAGAGGACAACCTTTTCCTTTTCCTAGCTGTATATGCTCTGCCATTTGGCAGACTATGTGCTGGACAGATTTCACATGGTTTTCCACAGTGTGTGCACATGTGTCTGGATAATGTAGTCTTGGAAAACTGTCCAATGTCAGTTTTACAGAGGGTGGGGTTTAATAACTCTCATGGTTTTAATAACTCTCATGGGGTTTAATAACTCTCATTCCTACTTAAAAGTAGCTACTTTTCTTACTGTCAGGCACTTGTGAATGTTAAGATAGAGGTGTCCAGAGTCTCGAAGGAAAGAGAAGTGAAGACCATGAGGGGAAAATGTTTGACCTCTTAAGACAGCTAAAAGCTGTCTCCACTTTGACCCATTCTGAAAACCAGCCCTTCTTTCCTTTTTGAATTTGCAAGTTTTTTATTTGTTATTAACATGACTGATGATGTTGTCAAATACCTAATCCCTTCAGCATCAGAACATTAATATTTTCAGAGTGACAGCTAGTACATTTCTAGTCTATAGCTCTAGTTTTAGGTCCAGCAATCTGTCCACATTTCCACGTGCACCTTACTTGGATATCAGAGAAACAAGTTGATAATCAGCACAGAAGTCAGTCAGTGATACCAGAAACAGAGACCACTGCTTGCTTTCACTGGAAAACATATTATCCTGTTCTTACAGATGGCAACAAATGGTCATCTTCCTTTTTATCAAAAGTAAGAAGTTCAGGAAGAGTGATGATATGTGAATATACAGTCAGCTGTCTTGAGAAGAAACAGAAAAATAATGTGGAAAGACAAGTCATTATCTTCTGAAAGCAATTAAGGTGCATCAGACTTTCAAAAATAGCAAGCTAGCTCAAAATATGAAATTACAGGGCTACTTGTAGGGAAAAAAACCCAATTAGATGTTATTTTAAGATTTACATGTAATTCCTCTACCCACAGAGTAGCAAAATACAAAGGTGTAGCTGTTTATTATTTCAATGTCATAATGTGAAATAAACCTGAAAACATGATACTACATGAATGTGTGATTGTGCAGACTGTAACCACCGAGATTCAGAACAAAACTGGAACACTATAATGCAAGTGGGGAGAAGGAAAAGGACACATAAAAGCCACTCTAACTACAACCAGAAAAAAAATATATCTGCAAAAAAAATCATTGAAAAACACCTACACAATCATACAAATCCTTGGGAGAATGCTAAAATTTGGTATTGAAAACATACAGAGATGAATGCTCATTAAACAAAATTCAGCACAACATCCTCAGCTGCACTATATGCTCAGAAAAAGGCAGCCCTGAGCCATCCCTTTTCTCTGGTCACAGGGCTGCAGTGGGAATATTGTGACCCTGAGTAGCAATAGTTCAGAGTCTGAGTGCTGAGCCCAAAATCTGAGTGCTGATTTCAGCCACACGAGGTGCACCTGCTCTGTAAGGATCACTTCTCTGAGCAGTGGGCTCAGTGTTTTCAGCCCTGCCTAAACACATCTCTGCAGTGTAGGAAGGGGCTTCAGAGAGGATTTGTGGCAAGCAGCAAGCCCCCTTCCTCTGGTGATAAAGCAGCCTGGGCATTGAAAGAAGTAGAACAGATGTCAGGATAGGTTGTTTTTCAAGGTAAGAACTTTCATTTGAGGAAGCTGTGAAAGGATTCCACTGAGACTCCTCAACTACCAAGAAGGAAGTTTTTTTACAGGGAAACCTCAAACTTAACTCCTGCAGAACCCCAAGGATTTAGGAAGCATCAAAATCACTTACACAGGTGCAGCACCCTGCATTAGCTCTGGTTCAGATGAATGACTTTGTGGTCACAGAATATCTTCCCACATTACATGGAGCTGGAATCAAGGAAGTGCTCTTCTCCATACAGGCCTTTCTCTATACTCTCTTCAAAACTCTGTTTCCTATCCTGCCTACAGAATCCAGAATGTACTGGTAGCTGTGTGGAAAAGGTAACTAGCCATGCTTTCTGTGGGAAGGAAAGGTGACAGTAGAGGAGCACTCATTTCATGTTCAAATGCTGTGATATGGGCAGTCTGGGCAAGAGAAAGGAAAGAGCAAAACATGTCTCTGAATTAAACCCCCTGCTCATATTGCTGGTTAAAAACTATGGGTGAACAGAGATATGAGGCAAAAATTCAGGAGAAAAAAAATCAAGACATGAAAAAATTTATAGTAGGAAACAAATTAAATTACCTCCAAGGAAAGACAGCGCCTGGAGCTAGGCTCATGTTAATTTGGGGAGCATAAGGGAATTCACCACACCTTGTTTAGAAGGCCATTGTTTATCTTCACAAGAATACAGAGGCTGAGAACAATGACCACTACATATCTGGTACACGTTTTTGTATGGAGTTAAGAAGGGATGATTTTTCCCTGTGTATCTTTTAAGCTCATTCTTGACCAAAAGTTTTATAGCAAATCCAGAAAAGAACAGGCATGTCCTTCTTAAAATACTGCTGTATTCTATCAGTGGACAAACATGGAGAATATGCATATACACCTTGGCCAAATGGTTAACAGGAAAACACAATTATGTGAAAGCATTTGAATGACATAAGCTAGAAAAAAAGGGAGAGAAACAAATGAACATATTGTCTGAGATGGCTATATTACATATAAGAAAAGTCAAATATAAGAAAAGATGAAGTCTAGTACCAGAGGGAGTAATTGCAACAACAACAAAGGCAAAAGTAATTTCTCAAGTAATTTCAATTCCATCACACTGCATCACTTTATAAAGCCAAAGCCTGGCAAGGAGATACTTCCTCCTGTTGAGCTTTTACATTTTTCTGTGTTTATCACCCAACTTTACAGCAACCAACAGTCAACTACAAATGGGAAAGCAAGACTCTGTGTCACCTGTGAACCATCTATTGCCTGTACCACAAAACCATCTTGTATAATTTATATTAGGTGTAACATTCCCATTCTTCCCCTATGCATGTAGTGATCATTCTTTCTTTTGTTCCTTCATCTTGGCATTTTCTAATCTTTTTCTTTGATCTTCTTTCTTTTAAATAGACCTGATTTAAAAGGGCCTATTGTTCAGCCTAAGAACTGTAATTTTTGGTCTCAGAATAAGAAAATATACCAAGAAGCAAGGCATTGTCCACTTAGTACAGCTTGAAAAGATGCTTAAATTATTTTAAAATATTAAAAAAAATCTTTCATCAACAATTGTATAATTTCCAGGAGTTCAAGCTAATCTTATCTCACATTTTGTGAGATCCTCTCTATTCCATGATTTTCATAGGGCTGTCTAGACCTGGATTGTCTCTCTATTCTTGCTCTCTTCACAGTGCTGAAATTGTCTCCATTCATTACCTTCTAACACCTGGTTTCCATTTACTTTCACTTAGAACAAGTGCAGTAGGTTAAGATAAATGTCTTAATTGGTTAAGACAAATGTCTTCCCTGTCCTTTTTTTTCTGGATGGTTACTGAACAATTGTCACAACTAGTCAAATAACTGATTCATCTTCCAGACCACAGAATGCAATCTCAGAAAAAGGTCCTCACTGCTGTTTACTTTTCTTTTGCCTATACTGTCATTATATCTTCAAAAAGTGTTTTCATTCAGCAGAAAAATAAAATGCCCATAGCAACATCCTTCTCTGGAATTCCTGCACTTTCTTTGCACAGCCAATTTGTAAGAATATTGAGTTTGTGGTTAAAAATATCTGTCTTCAGATTTCACCCAGGCCCTATTTTTTTTTT
>WEIU01002532.1:37714-65841 GCA_013389925.1 Aegithalos caudatus | reverse complement strand
GAGGGGAGGGCAGGGATGGGCAGCTCAGGGCAGCCCCCGTGTGTGCTCTGCTCTCCCTCCCTGCACGGTATTTATCCCGGGGATGACGGGCTGCGTTTCCCCGTGAGGGTTTGTCCTTGAAGGGCGTTCGTGCCGCTGCTCCGGGGCTGTTTTCTCGGGCAGGGATGTGATGGATGGCTCCGGGGGGAGCAGCGTCCCTGAGCCGCCCGGGAAGCCACAGGCACAGAGCGCCGGGGCAGCGCCTCCTGCTCGCCTCTTTTCGGTATCAACGTTCTGCATTTGAGTGCTGTCCGTGGGAGGGTTTTGTTCTCTCGGGTCACCAAAGTCGGCAGCACAAATCTGATTTTTCAGGCTTTCTGCTTTGTTTAGATACTCCTTGATTAAATGCTTCCCATCAGGAGGCTCCCTCAAATCCATCACTGAAAGATTTATTATTAACAGTGCTTGGCTGGGGTGCAGCAGCCTGACAGGACCCTGTCACTCATGGCAAAACTTTCCACTAGCCCAGGGACACTTTCCACTGTCCCAGGCTGCTCCAAGCCCTGTCCAGCCTGGCCTTGGGCACTGCCAGGGATCCAGGGGCAGCCACAGCTGCTCTGGGCCCCTGTGCCAGGGCCTGCCCACCTTCACAGGGAAGAGATCCAACACTCATCCTCTTTTGTTCCCCAAACTTCTCCCAGCAGAAATGTCCAGAGAACATTCAGGGTTCTCCAGCAGACACTTGCTCCTACAGGAGCTGTACGTTCTGTACACCTCGGCGTGGCCAGCCGACCATTGTAGCTTGAAATCAAAATTAATTAAACCTTGTTTACCATTTGGAATTAGTGAGCTAATGAATATCATACCTCTGAGGCATCCATCTTGGTCAAATATATTGTGCCTCACAGCTGTTGTTTTCATCTCGTTTGCTCCGGGTTTTATGAAGACGTCTACGAAGTAATAAACTCTGCACTTATTTGACTCAAAAAAAAAAAAATTATAAAATTTTTATTAGCTTCCAAGGAATTAGGTTTTCTAGTTTTTGCCTGGCAATAAAAGTTGATTTGTTCTCTATCTGCCTGATCGAGTACTTGGGTGCTGGCTATTACTTAAATCTAACGACTTTTTAAAAGACATTAGGGCTGTCTCCTGTGAGCAAACACACTGGGTTTGTGGAAGCACACACTGATTACTCTGTTATAAATGCGGTCACACCTCTGCTATTAAATTTTACCTGCATAAACAATTCCAATATGCAGAAATGTTGCTATACAGTTATTTATACCCACTTTATTATGGTGATTTTTTTCAGCAATTGCAGTGCTTTTAAATCTGTCGTGGCTTATTTAGTAGCGAGTGACAGAAAATCCAGTGTGTCACGGGGAAGCAGCACTTTCAGCATTCTCTCTGTGGCCACCTGGATTTATTTACTGCTGAGGGTGATGACAGAGAGCAAACAGACAGGAGCTAGCAGTCCATCCTCCCAGATATCTCTCAGGCACAGCTTCTCCCAGTGCAGGTTCTGCTGGCCAGGAGGCAAGGCAGCCTTCCTGCCACAGGGGAGTTTGTCTTGTTCCTTGCTCTGCAGAGAAATCCTGACATTAAGTGCATCTCAGGACTGTGGGGATGTGTCTGTGCTCCCGGGACTGCCCTGGCATGAGCAGCCCTGTTACAGCAATTCCCAGCATCTGATGGGGCTCCAAAAGAGCTGGGGAGGTATTTTCTGTGAGGGCCTGGAGTGACAGGACAAGGGGCTTAAACAGGAAGAGATTTAGATCAGATATTAGGAAGAAATTCTTCTGTGAGGGTGCTGAGGACCTAACACAGGGTGCCCAGAGAAACTGGGGCTGCCCCTGGATACCTGGAAGTGCCCAAGGCCAGGCTGGACAGGGTTTGGAGCAACCTGGAATAGCGGAAGGTGTCCCTGCCATGGCAGGGGGTGAGAATGAGATGAGCTTTAAAGTCTTTTCCAACAAAAACCATTCCAATATTCTGTGATCCCAGGAGCAGGGGCGATGCCTTGGCACGGGGCTGCATGGACACTGCTCTCTCCCTGGGGAATGGGCATCCAGCAGAGCCTGGGGAGCTGTGACCCAGCCCTGGGAGAGTCAAGGACCCGCACGGGGACAAACCTCACCAGGCATGAGACACCTGCTGTGCCAAACAGCCTCCTCCCTGGGAGGGGAAGGTGGGAGCCATTAGGTGGAAAATCACAAGCTGTAATCCTGACAAAGCACCCGGGTCGGAGTAATGTGGATTAAAGCGTGCTCCCCTTATTGACATATTGCCTGTCAGAGCAGAGATATTTATATCTGAAACGAGCACCCACTTCAGGCAGGTTCCGATGAGTAATACGGCTGTCAGCCCTGCAGAGGGGCAGCGTCTTAGCACGGAGATCAGCTCTCAAATAAGTGGCCCCTCACCAGATAAAAGCCAGACCGAGGGCCTGGTGGCATCCCCGGCGTTGCTTAGCACTTGTTGCCACGGAGAGACAGGAGCCGGGGCCACGGGCCATCATCACCCCGCAGGGCTGCGCCGGCTTTGCAACGGGAAAAATGCCTGCACGGGGAGAAAATGAGCTGGTTTCGGTAAACACAGGAAGCCGGAGAGAGAAATGCACGGAAAAAATCCCGTTCTGCTGCTTCCCAGACCTGGCAGGGGCAGAAGGGGAGGGGAGAGAGGAGCGAGCTGTGTCAGGGACGTGCTTAACCGTGGATGTGACCTTGCTACTGCTTGTCTTTGCCTTTGAGCTCCCCAATAAATCAGACCCTTATCTCTGCTTATTGCTTATTTATGACTCCACGGGAGCTGCAGTGCGGGGCGCAGCCCAGCCCCAGCGCTGCGCTCACACGCGCGCACGGCCGGGGACAGGCGACAGCAATAAATGATAACACAAGGGCCCTGCTGGGGACCCGCGGGCTCCAGCAGCAAATGTTACCCGGCCATCTGTTCAAAGCAGCTGAACTGCCGTCCTTTTGTGCGTTTCGAGCAGACTTCACGCCCTGGCAGCACTCGGTGCCCTGCGAGGTGGGGACGAGCTCGCTCCCAAGGGCACTTTGTCCTCTGTGCTCCCAGGTCCCCGAGGCACCCGAGGCACGGCTGGGCTGGATCTGCAGCCTCTGGGATGCATCCCACGGGGGTAGGGCAGAGGGGTGAGATGCTGCAGCCTCTGGGATGCATCCCACCGGGGTAGGGCAGAGGGGTGAGATGCTGCAGCCTCTGGGATGATGCATCCCACCTGGGTAGGGCACAGGGGTGAGATGCTGCAGCCTCTGGGATGCATCCCACGGGAGCAGGGCAGAGGGGTGAGATGCTGCAGCCTGAGGATGCTCACGGTGTCCCGGGGTGTTTCTGCAGCTCAGCCACGCGGAGAGGCAGCTCTGCAGAGGGGTCGTGGTTTCCTGCATGGAACTGGCTTCATTCTTCCAAAATCCCGGTGGGAAAGGCAGCAAAAGTGAATGGAGCAGTAGCTGTTTCTGTTGGCAGGGCCGGTGTCTGGCTGGGAAATGCTGGGGGTGGTGCTGGGACCCCTCCCCCGGGGATGCTCTGGGTCAGGTCGCTGCTCTGGGCTGGCGGTGCCGGCCCTGCCCTCGGTGTTTGCTCTGAGCTTGACTTCTTAAAAGCCCATTTCCAGCAGGAATTCCCCCCCAGCCTCTGCTCTGGGGCTGTTTGGGGTTTATTGCAGAATCCCAGAAGGGTCTGGGTTGGAGGGGACCTTGCAGCCCATCTCATCCTGCTCTGCTGTGGGCAGGGACAGCTTCCACTGCCCCAGGGTGCTCAGAGCCCCGGCCTCCAGATGAGCAATTCATCCCAAAGCCTGTGGGAAAACTCTGAGAAAACAAACTTTCATCTGAACACTAAAGCTTCACTTTTACGACCATTATGATTTTCAACTCCCTTACCTGTTCCTGCATTCATTTCCACCCAGGATAATGAGGGTCACATTTGCAGAAAGTGATTTAATTACAGGAACTTTTGCAAAGCAGGGAGTCTTTTTTTTTCTTTAATCCAGAGTGTTAGCAATTCCCCACATACTTATGTTCATTTTAAGAATCAATAAAGCACAAACATGTCTAATTACCCTAAAATATTTTGCAAAATCAGAAGTCAGATTAGATTTTGCTTAAGCATCAAATAGAAATTTTAATGTCCGCCAGAATCGATATGTTACCCCTGGGTCCTAAGATTTTCACTTACATGCTTGATCATACATTATAATGAAGATTTGTAATAACATTAAAACCTTCCTGAAAGCATTTTCTGTATAATTTACTTTTTTCCCCACTTTCCACTGCACAGAGATCCAAACATCATTACTCAGAAAAATAATGCACAGCTGCTTTTCTTGTCCCGTTCCCTGAATTTACTTGCTGATGAACATCAGCCTGAAATATTTTGATGATTTAATTAAGGCCTTACTAAAAATACTTCAACTGCATTGTAATTCTTCCAAAAAGGGGGAGAGCTGCATGGCTGCCCTCTCCATTCTGCACAGGGAGTGAAGCAGGGCAGGAATTACCTCCCTCTGCCCTTGACAGTCCTGCCAGCTGACAGCCTTTCCCAGCCAACTCCACAATTCTCCTTATCCCTGCACTGGGGTCCTGGGGCTGCTGGGGTGGGAGCAGGAGCCAGCAGGGGCACCCTGGGCTGGGATGGCTCTGCCCAGCTCTCCCAGGGCTGACCAGGAGTGCAAATTCTCTTTTTCCACTCTTTCCTTTGCCCCCTGTGCCTGAATGTGTGAGGGGAGAGCTGAGGATGGACTCTGGTGTTCCCAGAGTTTTTCCTTTCCCAAGGAGAGTCCCCAGCCCCAGAGGCTTTGTGAGCCAAGCTGCAGTGCCAAGGAAAGGAGAAATTCTTCCTGGGGTGGCTGGGGTGGCTCTGCCCAGCTCTCCCAGGGCTGACCATGAATGAAAATTCTCTTTTTCTGGGGAAGAGCCGTGCCTGGATGTGTGAGGGGAGAGCCAAGGATGGGCTCTGGTGTTCCCAGAGTTTCTCCTTTCCCAAGGAGAGTCCCCAGCCCCTCTGAGCCCTTTCCCAGACACCCCAGTGAGGACACAGAGGCTTTGTCAGCCAAGCTGCAGTGCCAGCCCTTGGCAGCAAACAGCCTGGCTGCTGTTCAGCCCCAGCCATTACCCTGATTGCCCCACGTGCCTCAGTGGCCTCAGTGGGATTCCTCACTTTGCCTCTCTCCCCCCACACAGATAAACCCCTGAGCCAGGCTCCTGAAGGTCAGACCCTGCACAGGGGCTGGGGGCAGGCAGGGGCTCCCTGGGGAGCACCAGGACCCTCTGTCTGCCCTCCCAGCTCCATGCCCTGCCAGGTGCCAGAGCTGGCAATGAGCACCAAAAACACAGGGAAAGGTGTGGGTTTGGTATTTCTGAGCCTGAGAATTGCTAGCCCATCCCAAGGGAAACTTTTCAACAGTTTTCCTTGTTCCCAAACAACTTTGTGTAAACAATATTCCTTTCCCATAACAACCTCTCTCCCAGGTGTTGTTTGCTATTTCTCTTACTTAACCAACGGAGAGAGATGTCAATCCTATGCACCAATAATGTGTCTTTTTAGCACAGCATGTTATAAAAAGGCTGAATGAATTGTAAATAAAGCCTTCTGATTCTGTCCTGCCTGCTGACTGGAGTCAAGCATCTTCATTTCGTGTCCTACTGTGACAGAAAGGTGTCACCAGAGTGGCTGCAATGCAAAGACCAAGCCCATGGGGACTCAGAGGCTTGGTCAGTCCCTTCCCTCTTGGGAGGTTTCCCAGGATGGGGATCCCACCCCACACAGGCAGCTCAGGAGTCTCACACTCTGCTCTGAGTGCTTGGGGAGATCCAGGGACTAATCCAGTGTAAGTTTGGCTAAATTTCTTTAAGCTTCCATTTAGAAGGTGCTACTTGGAATTAAAGTGAAGCAAACAAAATCAAGTTAGTCCACTTTAATTTTAAACAAAAGTGTTACAAAGGTATTTAATGCAATTTGACTAAGCAGTTTAAAAGTTAACTCTGATTATTTTCCTGATCTCACTGGGTACACAGGCCCTCATTAACTCCAGCAGAATTTGGCAATGCACCAAGCTCCCACCAAAATCAGCCCAGCCCAGGCTGGAGGGGCCCTGGAGCACCCCGGGGTGGTGGAGGTGTCCCTGCCCGTGGCAGGGGTGGGATGAGATGAGCTTTAAATTCCCTACCAACCCAACCATTCAGTGATTCCAAGTCCTGTCCCCCTCCACAGGACCTGGGTGCTCCTCCTGCTGTGGCAGGGACTCAGCAAGCCCTGGGCAGTGGAAGTGGTGGCTCTGCCTCTGCATCCCCAGGGTAACCAGGGGGAGAAGGGACCATCACTGTCAGCTCAGCTACTTTAAATAAATCCTGACTGAAATGCAGAATTGCAATTTTTCCCTTGTGTTTTTAAAAAAAGGAGTAGGATCAAGTAGCTGCAGAGCCTGGTCTGCCAAGCATGCAGCAGCAAGCTATTATTCCTCCCAATTAAAAACCATATTAACATTTGTAGAGCGCTGTCATTGAGCCTGTAACAATCTCTGCTGGCTCTGCTTTACGTATGGATGAGAACTTAACAGCCCTTTGCAGACAGATGGAAAATGACTTTTCTATCTCATCTGCTGTGTTCAGAGATGTGGGAGCATTAAAAGCTGTAAGCCCCTTCTCAGAAACCCACATTAATTAAGCCTGTCCCTGTCACCAGTGGGACCAGTGGCATCAGCTGCAGCAGTGGAGGAGGGAAGGGACTGCCAGAAGTGACCACAACTCACAGAACCACAGAACAGTTTGGGTTGAAAGGCACCTCAAGTGCCACCTCTGCCATGGCAGGGACACCTCCCACTGTCCCAGGCTGATCCAAGCCCTGTCCAGCCTGGCCTTGGGCACTGCCAGGGATCCAGGGGCAGCCACAGCTGCTCTGGGCACCCTGTGCCAGGGCCTGCCCACCCTCACAGGGAAGGATTTCTTCCTAATATCCAATCTAATTCAGCTTAAAGCCATTCCCCTTGTGCAGAGCTGTGTCTGTCCCTGAGCAGGGGACATTTGCACTCTCCCACAGGTGTCACTTGCTCTGTCACCATGTGAGATGGCAGCTGCTGCCCTGCTCAGGAACAGAGACAGAGCTCGTGCCTGTGGTTCCCTGTCTCTCCACACAGCCTCAGAGCTGACCCAGACCTGCAGCACTTCCCAGCCATGCTGGGAGGGGAGGTCTGGCTGTGCCACCACGGTCCCCCTGCCCAGGACAGTGCCCAGAGCTGCCCATCTGGGAGGGGAGGTCTGGCTGTGCCACCACGGTCCCCCTGCCCAGGACAGTGCCCAGAGCTGCCCATCCCACGCTGCTCCCACCTTCAGCCTTGGCTGAGTGACCTGGCAGGACCTTCCAGGTGGGCTCTGGGGTGTGGGTCACAGGGGACACAGCAGCTCCACTACTCAAGGCCCAGGCTGATGTCACAGGCTGCCCCTGGGGTCCTGCTGGCTCCTGGGGTCCCTCTGGCCACCAGCCCTGAGCCCACCCCACCCCTCTGCTCCTTCCCCAGGGCAGCCCAGCCCAAGGCACGTCAGAGCTCACTGCCTCTGACACCTGCACGCTTTTCCCCTTGGATGCTCTGCCTGCTTCTGTGTTTCTGTCATTATTAACCAGAGCAGCACATGGCTCTGCTGAGCACCTGCCATCCCCTCAATGTCCCTGTGTACAGCATGGGACAGGAAAATGCTAATTATTTAGATTTGATGCCCCTGTTAATAAAGGGACAGTGGGTTTAGCTGAGATTGATTGAAGCCTTCTTTGAGG
Source organism: Aegithalos caudatus (assembly GCA_013389925.1). Taxonomy (NCBI): domain Eukaryota; kingdom Metazoa; phylum Chordata; class Aves; order Passeriformes; family Aegithalidae; genus Aegithalos; species Aegithalos caudatus. Next base: position 58,074 of record WEIU01002532.1, on the reverse strand, counting down.
ATGTTCCTTCCAGGAGGCTGAGCATGACCAAGAGGCAGAGGAGCCTCCCTTATCCACTGCCTGTTTTCAGTGGCCATAGGAAAAGTTGATGTTGGAGAGGAGGTTGGATATTAAAATATTTAAAACACTTGAACCTTGTGTGGGCCTGATTTTCTGAGTCTGGAGGATTTTAGCCTGCTAGTGGCTGAGGACTTCTTCCCAAGGGAAGATTCCTCAGGAGAATTTTTTCTCAAAACTCTTTTAGTAAATAATTGTTCTTTCTCAAAACAGTTCTTTCTCAAATAGTGCAGTGGCTGGCATTGCTGCCTTCCAAGCTGTCAACCTGGGTTTGATTCCCAGTCTAGACAAAACCCATTGGTAGAACTAGAGAAACACAAACACCAGCTGAGAAGGATTGTTTTGAGAAGAACAATTATTTACTAAAATTGCTTTGGGAGAAAATTCTCCTGAGGAATCTTCCCTTGGGAAGAAATCTGCAACCACTAGCAGGCTAAAATCCTCCAGACTCAGAAAATCAGGCCCACACCTTCTAATTTATCTGCATGGACTGTCCCAGGCTTGGCCAGGATCCCTCTTGGCCACGTATACACAAAGGAGCGACACACCAGGTGCCTGAAGGGGCACAGGTCTGTGTGTTGTGCTCAGAGGAGCATCCCAGTGCTTCCCATGCCTGTTCCCCCTGGAAGAGCCCAGGAGAAGGAAGGGATGTGCAAGAAGCCTTTGCAGAGTCCAGGAGAAGGAAGGGATGTGCAGAGAAGACTTTGCAGACCCAGGAGGAGGAAGGGATGTGCAGAGAAGTCTTTGCAGTGCCCAGGAAAGGGAAGGGATGTGCAGAGAAGCCTTTGCAGACCCAGGAGAAGGAAGGGATGTGCAAGAAGCCTTTGCAGAGCCCAGGAGAAGGAAGGGATGTGCAAGAAGCCTTTGCAGTGCCCAGGAAAGGGAAGGGATGTGCAAGAAGCCTTTCCTGCTGTCAGCTCCATCTCCCACCTTGGCTGCAGGGCTCTGGCTCTCTCTGCTCTGCTCCTTGGGGCCCATCCATCTCTGCCACTCGCTCTGGAGCTTCCCAAACATCACTCAGAGCAAACCCACAATATGTTTTCTCCAAACAGTGCAAATGAGCCCAACAAATTCCACTCATCACAGCCTTGCACTCCAAGGTGCTCTGTTGATATTATTGAGTCTGCAGGTGTGAGTCAAACTCTCAGTCACTGCTGATGCTGGGGTGGGGAGGCTGACTCACCTCCCCTGAACTGCTTCTCTGCCTAAGTTTAGTGCAGCCCAATCATCACCAGAGGAGCTGGAACTGGCTATTCCAGCCTAATGCACAAACCTGTGAACTTTCAGGGCTAAAGCTGCAGTGACAGGTGTTTCTTTCCTCACCCTCAGTGTTACTGCCAGTCAGAATGTAAGAGAGCCTTTGCCTTGCTGTCCTTGGATTTTCCAAGCCCTCACAGCTTAGGAGATAACTCAGTGTTGGTCTGGTTTTTCTGTAAAGTGTGAGTGACCCTCATTTCCACATCCCTCCTTCCCCTTAATTGCTTCATTCTCTTCCAACCCCTCAGCCTGTTAAACCCAATGGTTTTGCTCTGCACATCACAAGCTGATCCTGTTCTTGAAAAGATTCAGTTGAATTCTTTGTGCTGCTTTTGTATTGCAGATTTATGCAAAATTTATAAACAAAAAAGTCACAAGTGGAAATCTCATTTTTTTAATTCTAAAAATATTCAGAACGAGACTTGTGGAACGTCAGGAATAATGATTCAGTGATTCAATCCAGATAGATTTCAACAGCAAGGAGGAAAAAAAGAACTTCTTGAGAATGGCAGACTGAGAAATGACTACATTACACATTAAAAAAAAAAGAGTGTGTTAAACTTCCTAACTTATTAGACTTCCTGCCACAGATCTACTAAATGGGATGCAAAGAGGCAGTGAGTCCCAAGCAAAGCCCTCCTCTCCAATGAAGCCACCAGGAATGTGCCCATGGCTGTCCCCACGTCCCCAGGGGCTGGAGGAGCCAGGGGAGGTGACCCAGCAGCTCAGCTCAGAGCACACAGGGGAGCCCAGGAGTGGCACTTTCATGGAAGAGATTCAGGTTCAGGTTTTAGCTCCTTGTTCCAGGCTGTGTTTCAGCAAAGGACACCTCAGGCAGTGCCCAGGGCCAGGCTGGAGGGAGCTTGGAGCACCCTGGAATAGTGGAAGGTGTTTCTGCCATGGCAGGGGGGCACTGGATGAGATTTAAAGTCCCTTCAGACCAAACCATTCTGGGGCTCTGTGATCTTCCCCAGGGCCCTGAGCAGAGCCATGAACTGATCCCACTTGGTAAAGGAAAGAGGCTTTGGGGATTGCAGCATTTTTCCTTTATGGTCAATTTATACTCAGGGCAGTACTTTACACACCAGGAGGTTCAGCCAGGCCCCTGGTGGAGTTTTCAGAGGCCCCAGGCTGCATTGATTTCATGCCCATCCACACCTTGCAGGGCTTTAGCACTTTTTGGAATCTGGCTGGAGGATCTCTACTGCAGCTTATTTTGGCAGAGCTTTCACTCGAGATGTGGGGCCAAATCCTCAGCTAAGATAAATCACTGACACAAGTGGCACTGTGCTGATTTGCACCAGTCACAGAGTTTAAATTAAAATTTAATTGAAAACTTAAGCTGACATTAATTTTCAATGAATGGCTTTTGCAAGAATGCAGCCAGATCTCCACCAGTTCAGTCTCCTGCCTGGCCATCTCCTACAAAGGAACAAAGAAATGCTGATTACCACAGGCATGCCTGGTGTATTTTGATCCTCTGCCTTTACCTTTCCCTTCAGCACTGTCTGCCAGCACAGCCTGTGTGATCCTTTGTATCAGGAGATCAGTTATTTCCATGCAAATCTCCTTAGTTATCATCACCCTCTCCTACAGAGTAATTGACTTGCTGGGGCCTGGGCTGTATCGTGGCTTCCCCAGCTGGGGCTTCTATTATGTTTCATCTTCCATTAAGTGTTGCCCTAGAAATGCAAGCAAAAAGCAGGAATTTACAAGATAAGGTGTGTGTACGTGTGTGTGCATTCATCTGCAGGGCCACACACACAAATAGTGATGGATACACCAGGATATTGCTTTAACCAGGATAATAAATTAATTCTGACTTAAGCAGAACGATTCTAGAATACCCTGAGCTGAAAGGGACCCACAAGGATCCCCCAGCCCAGCTCCTGGCTGTGTACAGGACACCCCAACAATCCCACCCTGTGCCTGGGAGCACTGTCCAAACTCCTGGAGCTCTGGCAGCCCTGGGCTGTGCCCATGCCCTGGGAGCCTGCTCCCACTGCAGCCAAGCCTGGGAGCAGGAGGCAGCAGGGGGAGGAGGAGGATGACTGATGGGAGCAGTGATCTAATTTCCCGATCGGTTAATCCCAAATTAAAGCCCTTGTGGTAAGATTTAGGTCTGTGGCAGCGTGGAGCCACAGTCTGAAGCAGAGCCCAGCTCATAATGAAGTGAGTGCCATTAGCAGGGGACGGTGCCCCTCGTTAGGCAGCACCACTGCTCCAGCAAATGAAGAAAAATGCTTTGGACTGGGTGTAATCGGGCATGGAGAGGCACAGCCACACACCCAGGGTGAGGTGACTGCAGGGAGATGTGGTTCTGTGAGCAGCAGAGGGCAGGAATTGTGCTGATGAGGCTTTAGGATAACACACAGAGAGAGTTGTGCTGGGATTTTTGTGGGTGGGAAGTAGTTTTTGCCCTGTAAGTCTGTGCAGGACTAACTTTGTGCTGATATGAGCTTTGGAGAAAGGTGTTGAGAGGCAGAGGTCATGGGATAGGGCTCTGTGGGGATAATTGGAGAAGGAGGAGAAGCTGGCAGCTGGTTTTGATGGGATGCTGAGGGCAGAGGAGGGTTTGCATCAATGCTGCTGGGTGGGAGAGAGGGATGGGTAGAGGGGAGGAAGCAGCCAGGAAATCTCCAGCCCACTAAAGGAGGGCCCTGAGATTCAGGGGATATATGGAGATGAGGCTCCCCTATTTCCTGTGCCAAATCACTTAATTATTCACAATTCAAAATCCATTGGCTTGCCTGGAATTGCTTCCCAACAGCTGCACTCACAAGCAGCAGGTTTGGTCAGAGGCTTTCTTGGCCCAGGGGGAAGATTTGGAGATGCTCTGGAACAGTGCAGAGCTGGAGGCCAGGGCAGAGGGGCTCTGGTGTCCTCCAAGAGCCCAGTCTGACCCTGCCCCAGGGAGTTTCCCACTGTGCTGTTCATGGAAATGGACCCTCAGTACCAGCAGCTCACCCCGGAGGGCTCTGACACTGGGTGAGGTGGAGGGGGCTTTTCCAGTGGGTTTGTTTTCAATCCCATCCCTGACTCCTTCAATCCATGGAGTGAACAGACTCCTGAGTGTGGGGCAATATTAATTCTGCAGCTTGGCTGTGAACTTCAGCTCCCTGTGTGTGCCTTGTTCTCTGGAAATGCCAGAGGGAGGGTAACCTTTCCCAGTGCCTGTGTTCTCAGAGCACGGGTCTGCTCCCCTTTCAGGAGAGCAAATGGCAACATGATGAGGGCAAGGGAAAGAGCAAAGCTCTTGTGCAGAGCTGGGTGCTGCTGTGCTGATTTCCAGCAGGAGTGGTTTGTCTAACTGTGTTGTGAGCTAAACCTTGCCCTTCCTCCCACAGACATCTCCATCTCTCGTTGTTTTCATTCCTTCATTGCTATTCCCACATTCCTCTGTCCTCATTTCCTCCCAAGATCATCCCTGGGCAAGCTCCTGTCTCCACTGTACATCAGAAATGTTGGAGTTGTTCTACTCTCCAGCATATCACAGAGGGTTCCTAAAGGCTTTGTGTGTGGTTTTGTCTGTTTCTAGTGTAGAGAAACCATCATCACCCAGTCAGTGACTGTCAGGATTCAGAGCAGTTTTATTGCAAACAAGGTCTGTAGTAATTTCAAACTCACTCTGGCTGCCTCTCTACCTGGAAAATGTGGAAATACTGGAAACCAGCCCAACCTGTAGGGCTCTTTGTTCCCTGGGTGGTGGGAGGTGTCTGTGGGGGATGTGGGATGGGCTGGGCCACCAGGGCTGTGTCACCCTGCCCATGCCAAACACACTCTGATCAAACGTGACCACAGCCTCAGACGGTGCTGTGTCACAACTGCTTTAAAACTCATTTCCCTTGTGTTCATTTTCACGTGCTGACAGCTCAGGCCCTGGGACTGACAGCAGCAGCTGGGAGCCAGGAGCTGATGGGGCTGAGCAGCTCCTTGCAGGCAGTTCTGCCTCTGCCCTGGCTGCAGCACCAAGCCCAGAGCCTGCACCAGCATCCCCAGGCACACAGAGCCTCTGTCCCTCCCTGCAATGCTGCTCCTGTCTCCCTGCTCATGCTGCTTTTCCAAACAATCCACGGTGCCCACATACTCACCAGAGGCAAACTGTGTGTACCTAGAGAGGGAATAGTGCTGTTTCTCCTTCAGATCATCCCAATGGGACTGACCTCTGGGTGTTAACTGTCCCTCACTTCCCTGGCGCCTTGAGAAACTCCAGTGGAATGTTTGGAGGTGGGATGATGGACATGGGAAGCTGCTTTGAATGCAGGGACAGATTAGGACCTAGTGAATGATTGCCTATTTCTGAAACAAAAGCAGAACAAGAGAGGAAGGGTAGGAGATGAGGAAACATCTGAGTGCTCCACTGGTGCACAGCGAGGAGTTTGGTCTGGAGAATTTGCTGGGAGCACAGGATCACTTCACCCTGTAAGAGCTTCAGGGCAGGGACAGGCCCTAGAAATGCCATTGCACAGAGGGAAAGAGGCAATGTGAGCTAACAAACTGCACCCAGGGAAATGGGAATATGGGCCAGAGGCAGGAACAGGTCACAGCATCCCAGAGCCTTCCCCAGCTGCCCTCCCTCCTCCCTCTGCAGCACTCTGCACATCTCAGGGCTTCTGAACCCTTTGTGCCACAGCTCCCAGGCTTCCTTCTCCTTCCTCAAACCCATGGAGGCGTTTCAGCTGGATTTGGAGTGATTTGACTGTCAGTTTTAATAAACAGCTTAAACAAACAGCACGTGCCAAGAGCTCAGGCAGCCTCTCACTTGCTCAAACAGTTGGCAGATTTGAATATTGGGCGATGGATTTAAGGGAAGCATTTGTGCTCAGGCACCAGGCTGCTGGAGCAGCTTGGCTGGAGGGGGAACCCAGGGGCTCCTGCAGCCCTGGGTGCTGCTCTCAGGTGCTTTTCCCTTTCCCCAGATCCAGTGGATTTCAGGCTGAAGTTAATTCTGTATTTCTCGTGGCCTCAGCACAGTGTGGTTATCCCTGCAGCTTGTAGGGAGCAGCAGTGGTGGGGATGGGCTGTGGGGTGAAGTCAAAGGCGTTGATTCTGAGCTTGGAATCGGTGTTAACTTTGACAACACTCTCCTAGTTTGGCAATTCTAGGCAGGAATGGATTGAACAGTTGGGAGAAACAAAGAAAAACAGCAAATAAAGTAGACAGGGCTTTGGGTGGATCATTTATCCTCCCTCCTGCTCCGAGGGGTGCTTGGCTGTTCCCAGGTAAGCCCTCAGGCACATCCAGATAATTCCTGGGAGTTTGCACTGGCAGAGGTCTCCACACCTTTATCTGTGCTTACAAAGGACAAGAGCTGCTAGAGGTGACCCCGAGGGTGCCATCACTCAGCTGTAAAGGTGCTGCTGCCAGTGCTCATTAACAGCCAGATCATTCTTCCCTTCTCCTCAGTCACCAAATTCCTGCACAAACACTATGATTATATTTCAATTGCTTTAAAATCATTTGAGATTATAATTTTCTTGCCCACCTGCAAAGTTTTCCTGGTTTTGAGGAGATTCCCTGGTTGGCCCCAGTTTCCCAGCTGGAAGAGGATGGGCAAGGGGTGATGACAATGATGATTGCTTGGCCAAAAAGCCTTCCACAGGGGAGGGAAAAAGGATGAAAACAGGGGAGGATGGAAGCTGAAGAAGAAGCTGTTGTTCTCTGTATGTTTGTGGGAGGAAAAGAGGAGAGAACTGATTTTTCCAGCAGGTAGGGATAGGAGAAAAAAAATTCAAATTGATCAAAAAAATTAAATATTCATAGGACATTATTCATCAAGATTCATCTTGCCAAGTGGGTGAAATGAGGCAAGGGAAGAAATTAGCTTGCTTGAGAGTGTCAAAGTGATTATGTGATTAAATTGCAATTTATAATTTCTCCTTCAAAAATGTTACTCCTTGATTTGTATTTCTGCCCCCTGTCTATTTCCCCAAGTCTCCCATCATGTGTGTGTGACCAGTGCACAGCCAGGGCTGGTCTGAAGGCAAAGCCTCAGGCACCTTGTGCCCACCCCAGGGCAGGCAGGACACCCCTGGCCCCAGCACTCCCCTGCCAGCCTCCCTCACTCTTTATTTTCCTGGAGGCCACTTGCACTTCTCATGACCATCCTCCCCCATCCCCACAGCTCCACAGCTTTATTTACTCATTCCACAGACTCCTCTCAGGCTGCTGTACTCTATAATCCATCCTCCCACTGCATCTGCGAGGAGATTTGGTGCAGAAAACCGTGTTTTGGTGCTTGTTTCTGTAATCCCCCAGTGCAGGGGAGACTGCAGCTTCCACTCACACAGCCCTCACATCCCAGGTGTGCTCAGTACAGGCAGCAAGAGCAGGAAATAAACTTGTTCTAATATCTGACTCTCATTTAAGAACTCAGCCTCTCACTGTTGTTGCAGTACCTACCCTAGAAAGGGGAGCTATTTCTGTTTTGCTGCCCAATAAAGATTTACTGGCATACCCCGGCTGTTTCAAAAAAAAAAAAAAAACAAAAAAAAAAACAAAAAAAAAAACAAAAAAAAAAACAAAAAAAAAAACAAAAAAAAAACAAAAACAAAAAAACAAACAAACCCCCACTATTAATTCCTGAGTTGTTTATGAACAGCACAAGGCTTGCACAGGTTAATTATTTGAAGCAGGCTTTTCTTCAAGTGAATGAGCAGGTGCAGGGTTTATGGCTCTCACCCAGTTTATTTGTTCACTTTCTGTTTTATTTGGAAATACACTTACACAACGATAAATAAAATCAGCCATGACAAGGCTTATGTCTGCAGCAAACATTCAAGCCCTGCCAGGTAGCAATCCACAGAACACTTGGAGTTCTCAGCCTGCAGGAGCTGGGCTTGTCTCCAAAGTGGTGGCAGACAAGTCTGGGGTGGGGGACAGTGCCCAGCTGCAGCCAGGAGGGGTGGGGGACAGGGAGACTGGGGGGAAATGACAGTGTTGGGTGGGCTGCAGAACCACAGGAGAGTTTGGAAAGGATCTCTGGACATCCCCCAGTCCAACACCCTTCCCAGTCAGGGTGACTGGAGCAGGGACACAGGAACACATCCAGGTGGGTTTGGGACACTCCAGGCTCTCCCCAGCAGCTGTCCCAGGGCTCTGCCACCCTCATGGACAGAGGATCCCCAGGTGAGGGCACAGCCAGGGAGCAGAGGGCTGGAGAGGAGGGGCAGCTGCTGAAAGCCAGCAAGCAAATCTCATAAACACAGGTTTGGGCTGATAGAACATTGGAATGGCACTGAACTCAGGGAAAACTCAGCCCGATTAAACTGCTGTAAATCCGTTTACTTGGTTGTTTCTGCTTCACTTGCAAGACATCATTATAATTACTTGGCATTGGCAAGCCATTACTCAGAGCTTCTGGGCCAGGGTAGCAGAAGACGTGATTGTCTCACAAACCTGATGAGCTGTATTGATCAGGGGGTTCAGGACCAGGCTATGAACAGCCCATGCTCTTTACTTGTCCCATTGTTAGGGCTGTGTTTGCAGCCTGGACCTGGCAGTGAGTTCTGGGCATGCTGAGTGTTTTTATGTTACTTCTCACATAACACAGCTCAGCATTTCCATCCCCTCCCCTTGGAACCACAATCAGCAATAGATGCAAAGTGAATTTGGACCCTGCTTTGGATCCCCCTCCATGGAGGAAGGAGCTGGTGGGAAGCACATCCCGGGGTGAGCTGATGGCAGTGGCAGTTTGGGAGCTGTGGCACAGCGTGGCCACTCTGGAACACCAATGAGTGACCTTTGATGTTGTGTTGATTAATTATTTGTGTAATGGGAGCCCTTTGCTGCCCCAGAAGGTCACAGGGGCACTGGGGGTGTGAGGGGTCCCTGCCCAGAGGAGCCCACAGTCCTCTGGAGGTGGGAGCCTTGGGGTTCCACTGGGGCAGCCCCAGAATGTTGTTCTTCATTGAATCCCAGGGTCTGGTGGTGCTGAGGGGAACAGCATCAGTTTGGACACCCAAGGGATGGAGACATCCTCACCTGAGCCCCAGGGTCATGCTCAGAAACCCTACTTGCACAAAACCATAGAAATGAGGCAGTAGGAAATTAAATATGCTTATTAGAGCTAAAAATAGCAGCTCTGTTCTTTGGTGATGCATGAAAAAAAAAAAGCCCCTTGTACCAGAAAAATACTTTGGGTCTCTGCCAGGCAACAGATGTGAGGAACCTCTCGTAGCCTCGTTGGCAGAGCTGGTGCTGCTGCCTCCAAACCTGGGGCCTCCTATTTTTAGCAGCAGATCAATGCAGTCTTTTCTGCCCACCAAGGAAAAGGCAGGCTGGGCTGTCCAGCCAGCATGGCAGGTGTGAGGAAGGCTGTGTGAAATATTAATTCTGTCACACACAGAGTCATTTGTCTCCATCCCTCGGGCAATGGAGGGTGCCCACAGCCCCGGGAGGGTGGCAGTGACAAGGGTGGGTCCCTCACTGCCCTGGCAGCAGGGAGGCACTGCCAGCCTGGGAGAATTCCCTCTCCTGGAGAAGCCATGAGCCAGCTGCTCCCTTGAGTCACGCTGGTGATGGGTCTGTGCATCCATCTCTGGGCAGGGGGGCGAATCCCCGAGCGGGATGCTGGGTGTGAATCTGCTCTCTGAGAGCTCATTTTGCAAACTGATATTAATTAACTTCGGCAACGCCCTTGTTCTTGCGCTGCTAACACTGCCATGCTGGTACTTGGTGTGGGGAAACTGAGGCAGGCAGGGATGACACATCTCTTCCCTGCCCTCCAAAGAGCCACAGAGCCCGTGTTATCCTAATTCCCAATCCAATAATTCAGTGTGCGTTTTTCCTACAGACCAGGCTTACTCAGAGTGGCCACCAAGCCGCTCCTTTCCCAGCAGCTGCTTTCCCCCGGCTGCGAGCCCATCCCTGCCCGCGGCAGCGGGGCTGCAGCGCCGGCAGCGAGCGCGGCTCCGGCTCCGCTCCCCGGGCACAAGGAGCAATGCTGCACCCCTGTGGGAACCGGGAGCCTCGGCCAGCAAACCTGGGAGCCCGGCGTGGACACAGGGGCTTCTGGCATCTGTCAGCCCTATTTAAGTGGCCCGAGCACTAGGGGAGGGGAGAAAAGGGAGTCCTGGACGTGCAACTTCTTTCTCTGAGCCCTGGAAGTGATGCCATTCCCCGAGGGATGGAGACAGATGAGTTCCTTCAGCTTGCAGGGACCCTGGAATTGTATTTTGGAGATAACAAGCTGTTAACGTTGTCACTTTTTGCAGGCAGGTTAATCCTCTAAACTTGAAATACGTTTCATCTGGAAGTAGGTATATTTGATCATCCAAGGGGTGGAAAAATTAAACAGGAGCCCCGTGCAAACAGGAAATTATGTAAATCACCTTATACATGAGACTGATCAAGTTTATGGTTGCTGTTTCAACTCCCATTGCCTGAATGCAAATTCTGAAGTAATCTGCTAAATGTGAGCAAGCCTGACACGAATGATAGCATCAGGCCGGTCCTGCTGTGTGCTCTGGGTGCTCCCCACACGGGCACTTGGGTCCTTGCAGGAGCTTTTATGTTTATCCAGCACCCCCCATCCACAAGAGACTCTCCTCTTGCTGAGCACAGTGAATTTTGGAGGCCCAAAGAGGAGAATGCCTTTGCTCATGCCTTGGTGTGGGGGTGCTGGGGATGGTGCAAGCTCCATCCTGTGCCAGCTGGGCTGGGGACAGGGGCTCTGGGGCACCCTGTGCCCCCACCCCACTGCCCACAGGTACACCCCAGCCTGGTTATGCTGACAGAATGTTTCAGCAGATGGAACATAATTAGTAAATGTGGTTGGAGTATCATGACTGTGAGCAGCACAGAGAAGAAATCATGTTTATAAGCTGCCTCCAGGAATGCACCACAGTTTAATCGGGTATGAAATCACAGTGATCTCAGAGCCACCTTCCAGAAGTTATTTGTAAGCAAAGTCCTAATGCAGACAGGGCTCTTATTATTCCTCCTGACTTGCCTCATTGCCCATGGCCTTTAAAATGCTGCTTTCACATCTTCTTCCTTCTTATCTTCCATTCCCCCTCTGCCAGCTCAGAAATAATGCAAGCAGGACCCATGCTCTGGGTGACTCCTGCTCCTCCCTCAGCTCTGTGTTAGCACTGGCTGATATCTGTCATGTTCCCTGGAAAAACAGGAATCACTCTGAGACTCCTGGGGTTGCAGATTTTCCAGGTGAAAGGGGAAGGAGGAGCTTGGTGCATTAAATGGCTCAGAAATGCCCCATGGTTGTGGTTTTTTTTAACTTCTCTGTATGCAGCCTTCAGGAGATGTTTCCTTAATCCCACAGCTCTTCCCCACCAGTCCCTCCCCTGTAAGAATGCTGCTGAGAAACAGCCAGAAATCTTTCCAGGCAGAAGTAAAGTTCCCTCTATTGTTTCACATTCTCTGTTTCAGAGGACTTTGCCTGTTGTGGCTGAAGCTGCCATAGAAGTGTCCCACTGTGTGCCCTGCCCTGAGGGACACCAGCAACCCCACAACTCAAAGGTCTGTTTTGTTCAGGGTGTGTTTGCTGTGTGTTTGTGATTGCCCAGCAATCCCTGGAGAAGCAGGATCAGTAATAACCTCCCCATTCCTGTGGCTGCACTCTCCATCTCACCTCAATCCAGCACCCACTGAGTGTTCCCACCTGGAGCAAGGGCAGCTGTGGGGCAGAGGATGTCTTTGAGCAGCCACAGCCAGAAAACTCTAAAAGCTGGAGGTCATTGACTCTCACCTGTTTTTGCAAGTCTTGGCTTTAAAGGGGAAGCTGAGAATTTTGAGGGTTTTTTGCTGCCTCACTCATCTGTGGGTCTGCAGCATCTCTGCCTCCTGTGCCCAGTTCTGAGGAATTCTCATCTCGACAGCACTTCAGAGTTGAGAGAAAACCACCTGGTGGTGCACTCATCCTTGGCTTCAATAGGCACTGGTGAATTAATCCAGGAGTCCTGGCCATAGCAGGATTTTTGTGGTCTGGGGGAGGGAGGGTGGGTCCAGCAGGTCCTGAGGGAGGGGATCTGCAGAGCCCTGGGGCTGTTTCCTTTCTGGCCCATTGATCCCCATTAGGAAAGCCCTCGGTGCCACTCTGCCTGCTGAGAGAAACCCTCCCGGGCACATTAAGGGAACAGCAGAGCTGGCACACAAATAACCAGCACCAGCCAAGGAATACAGTCAGGGAGGTGCTGGAGGGTTTTACCATTGCTGGCAGGCTCAGGGTGGAGAGCTCAGAGATTGGGCAGGCAGCAAGGCCAAATCTCTGTGGGCAGAGCACACATAAAGGTGCAATAATTATGCATAAAGGTGCAAGTTGATAATCTGGGTGATGTGAGTGCAGAGCTTCCCCGTGCTCCTACAGCAAGTCAGGCCCAGGGGAAGGAGCCCAGGGTCACTGCTGCAAGCCCTGCTCCTCCTCTGGAGGGGCTCCCTCCTCCCCAAAGTGCAGAGTTCTCCCTAAAGACACTGAGCTCCAGCAGCAGGCAATATTTCTCATTTTTAGGTAGTCCCCATAGAAGCTGTTTTCTGCTGACTTCCTTCTTCACCCTGTGCACATGCAAGGTAACTTCTGATTTTTGCAGCCTTGGGAAGCAGCTGCTCTGTCTGACAGGATGTCACAGGGTGGTTGGTGGCTGAAGCACTTCCCCTGCACTCCCTAGACTCAGCTCTTTGTGGTCCCAGTTCCACCACTGGCAGGATTGCAGGGGGTTTCTTTTCTGGAAACTCTTCTGCTCTGTCATGTCCCATTCAGTGCTCATGAAAGGCCCAGCTGCTATTTAAAATGCTTTTCTCATTACAATGGCTTTGACCAAGCCACCCCATCCTGAACCTCAGAGCTGCTCAGTGAGGCTGCAAGAGCCAGCCCTGCACAGGAATGTCACAGAGGGGGGGCTCTCCTCCTGCTTTAAATGCAGAAGAGATACTTCAAGGCCTCACACACTAATGTAAAATAATAAATGAGTTTCCACGAGGGAGAAATAAAACAGAAAAAAACAGCTTGTGAAGAAAGACAACCTAGGAGTGATGGCAAGAACAGGTGCCATGCAGAAATATATTGCTCAAAAATGAGGGCTAATTTACACTGTGCAGCCATGAAGCTGTGTGAGCCCCACACAGCTCCTGGCATTCCCCCTTTTCCACTTAGAGAGATAATTAGGAAACATCAGTCACCCAGCTCAATGCTCAATCAGCTCAGGGAGAACTTGCCCTTCTCATTTATTGTCCTGGTTTTCACACTTCTCTGCTCTCATGACTGCAGAGGCACAGAAATCACCCAGGGTCCCAGGGCTTTGGCAAGCACTTGTCCATCACAAAAGCAATTCCCCAGCACATGGAGTGCAGGGTAATTCACAGAAAGCACCACCACGGGCTGCGCTCTTAGCTGATGGTAATTTCCAAGTATATTTCTGTTTTCCACTTCTTTTACACATTGATCTGGCCAGAAGAGTATTAAGTGCTGCAGGGAAAGAGCCCAGCATGGCAAATGAGGTAGCAACAAAACTCCTGCTTCTTATCAGAGCACTCAATCACTGTCAGGAAAGTCATCACCAACCCAGCAGCTCCCAGAGTGCTTTTTCCAGGGAAATTGTTAAACAGCTTCAGGAGAGCAAAGCAACATTTCTTCCCACTCCCTGTAATTAATATTTTAGGTATGGCAAGGAGCTCCCTGCTTCTCCCAGGGAGACCAGTGCCATGTGGGATCCATGGAGGGGCCAGCAAAGGGAATTCTGTGCACCTGAAAGGCCAGTACATGAATTAAAGGTCATGGAGAGAAAAGGAAATCACCTGGAGAGATTAGAAAGCCTGGGGTGGTTCCTGGGCTGGGTCTGTGGCAGGACTGGGTGAGGAATTATCTGTCAGCTTCATGTGGGACAGCACCTGCACAGCAAAGCTGGGACAAATGAGCCCTTATTGGAGGCTTAATGAGCAATTAGTTCAGCTCCAGAATGTCACAGGTGATGCCATCATGGTCATTTCCAACCTTTCCCATCCTGTGCTCCTCTGAATGCAGGCAGCACCCTGAGGGGTCCTTATATCTAAAAATGACACATAAATGTATATGATGTGCACATATAAAGATAAAAAGGCAAATTTAATTTCCTCTCAGCAGGCACTTCCATTTATCAAAATATCAACAAAATTTCTTCTAGTTTTTTCATAGATAAAATTAGTTATTAGATTGAAGTTGCAGCAAAGCAGTCATTTGAAAATAAAGAATCAGCTTCCCAAATGAGAAATCTCCCTCTCGTGTCATAAAAAACACTTTTCTCTATTACTTTTGGAGAAGTGATGGCTGTTAAATCTTACATAATGTAACACAAGCCTTCCTGAAATGCTGAGAAAGCCAATTCAGATGGTGCTAGAGTGCCAAGGAATGGAAGGGAAACACTTAGCAATTGAAATTACAAATCGCCTGATTGGAAAAAGGGTTTTCCCAAATCCTTTGAACTGGAGCTGCCTTTTGGCTGCTCGAATGCTCTCACTCCAGCACTTCACAAAGTCACTGAAAGGAGAGGGCTCATCACTGTGTGCCCAAAACAGGACATTTACTTAAGAGATAATGCTCAAAGAATCTTGCCCTTTTTTTACACATCCATTTTGGAAGACTAAAGCTTTTGTTTGTTTGTTTATACACCACATATTTTTATGAAATGTTTTATTCCCATTTCCCTTTTGTATAATTGGATTTTTCTCAGTAAGCAACAAAATAAAAAAAGGAATTTAGAGCATCTTTTCAGCACTCACTACTTTAA
This sequence comes from Aegithalos caudatus, assembly GCA_013389925.1. NCBI lineage: Eukaryota > Metazoa > Chordata > Aves > Passeriformes > Aegithalidae > Aegithalos > Aegithalos caudatus. The sequence goes on along the minus strand of WEIU01002532.1, from coordinate 43,042 downwards.
AAGCAAACAATATCCCAACACTTAAAATCAAGAATGCATTTTGAAAAGCAAGGCAAGGCAGTAATTTCTACTTTAAAAGCCCTACAAGTTTTATGAAGCTATTTTATGCAGCTCCAGAATTTCAGGAGGGAAGGGAAAAACACTCAGTCAAACCCAGAATATATTTTTATGGCCGCAAATTTTCTAAAATGAGGCTATAGATCTTGTGTTAATATGGGGAGCCTTCAGAAATACACACCCACGTGCCAGCACAAACAACACACAGCTCTAGAGATGGATGTCATACAATATTTAAAAAGAAAAAATGCATAATTCCCAGGGAGGCAGGGCTGGCTCTTTTCCCAGATGGATTCTCATTCCGACAGCATCAAGAACATGACAGATGTGCTTCTTCCTAATTGTCTGTGTTTGTGGTTTATCTCTCTGGCCTGTGATACTCCAGGAGAACTCTCTCTGTCACCACTTTGTTCTCTCCTGGGAGGTTTTTGGTGGCTGATCCTCAGCACCAGGACACGAGGCTGCCGAGGGGGCCCAGCCTGGCTCCTCCTTTGGCTCCCCCAGAGCCCATCCCTGCTGCTCTCCCCCCACAGGGCCGCACCCCCAGAGCCCCTCTCCTACCTGGGACTGGTGCCACAGGGGAGCAGAGCCTCCTGTGCCTGTGCTCACCTGGGTGCAGCTGCTGGAGCAGCTGGGCCCATCCTCTCCTTGGCACTGCTGGGGTTTCCTTCCAGCAGAAATGCACCTGCACAGGCTCTGAGGGTACCTGGTTGTTCTGTACCTGTACCTGACACACCTGGCAGTCACAGAAACACAGAATGGCCTGGGCTGCAGGGACCTCAAAGCTCATCTCTGCACCCCCTGCCATGGGCAGGGACAATTTGCACCTCCCAGGCTGCTCCAAGCCCTGTCCAGCCTGGCCTTGGGCACTGCCAGGGATCCAGGGGCAGCCACAGCTGCTCTGGGCACCCTGTGCCAGGGCCTCCCCTGCATGTAAAAAAATGAGAAGTATAAAGCTGTTGTTGGACACAAAATAAAGATGCTTGAGTCCAAAGGCAGAAGGACATCAGAAGGCTTTATTCACAATTCCTCCAGTTTTTTTATAACATGTTGTGCTAAAAAGGCACATTCTTGGTCCATAGGATTGACACCTCTCTGCATTGGTTAAGGAACAGAAACAACACCTGGGAGAGGAATTGTTATGAGAGCTTAGAAATGTTATGAAAATAGAATGGTTATTTACAGGAACTGTCTTTGAAAGAAGAAAATCTTCCCAAGAGAAGGAAAAATCAGCCACTGACAGGCTGAAAACCTTACAGACTCAGAAAATCAGACCCACATCAAGTGACCAAACAGCCTGGAGAGAGATGTCTTCCAGACCTGGAAAGCCTCTTCTTTATCCTGTGCAGATGATTTATTACCCCCTCAATGCAGACCAGTGGGCAACTGAATATATTCTTTATATTTTAATATATTTTTTTCTGTATGGATTCAACTATGTAACTTTTTTTTTCTCTCAATTGCACTGATTTTCAAGGCTGCAGTTGTTTATTTGCCACCCCTGAGACCACCTAGGAGGTTTAGGACTCTCAGTGCCTTCAGATGTTTGCTCTGGGTTCATCGAGTGTCCTCACCAAGCCCCAGAACAGAGCAGCTTTTGGTGCCAGATGTTCCCTGATGTAACCCATGCATCCATGACCTTTCCCGGCTCAATTCATCACCAGTCAATCAGCCTCACGCAGAGCCCTTTCTGCACAAAGCTCTCCTTTCTCCTGTGTTTCCCGGAGCGGGACTGGGCAGCGCCAGGAATGTTGGAGCAGGAATGACCAGGAATGATCCCGCCGGCCGTCCGTGCCAGCCTGGAAATGCCGGGAACCACACCACCACCTCTGCCGTGCTGCTCTGAGATGTGATTTACGTGTGACCTGTGCAACCTGGAGCTGCAGCTCCAGCGCCGCCGCTCCCGAGCAGCCGAGCTGGCTCTGAGCAGGAGCGCCGCGAACGCGCGGGGGCGCGGCAGCCCCGCCACCGGCACCGGTACTGCCACCGGCGCGGGCACCGGCACCGGCACCGGCACCGGCACCGGCACCGGCACCGGCACCGGCACCGGCACCGGCACCGGCACCGGCACCGGCACCGGCACCGGCACCGGCACCGGCACCGGCACCGGCACCGGCACCGGCACCGGCACCGGCACCGGCACCGGCACCGGCACCGGCACCGGCACCGGCACCGGCACCGGCACCGGCACCGGCACCGGCACCGGCACCGGCACCGGCACCGGCACCGGCACCGGCACCGGCACCGGCACCGGCACCGGCACCGGCACCGGCACCGGCACCGGCACCGGCACCGGCACCGGCACCGGCACCGGCACCGGCACCGGCACCGGCACCGGCACCGGCACCGGCACCGGCACGGGCACGGGCACCGGCACCGGTACTGCCACCGGCACGGGCACCGGCACGGCCACTTCCACTGGCACAGGCACGGGCACAGGCACCGGCACCAGGAACAGGGACCGGGAGAGCGGGGCCTGGAGCTCTGGGGCGGCACGGCCGGGCTGGCACCGCTGGGCACAGCTGGGTCACACCGCTGGGCACAGCTGGGCACAGCTGGGTCACACATCGCTGGGCACAGCTGGGTCACACATCGCTGAGCACAGCTGGGTCACACATCGCTGAGCACAGCTGGGTCACACATCGCTGAGCACAGCTGGGTCACACANTGTTGGGCACAGCTGGGTCACACAGTGTTGGGCACAGCTGGGCACCGCTGGGTCACACACCGCTGGGCACAGCTGGGCACCGCTGGGCACACCCGGGCTGCACCGCTGGACACAGCTGGGTCACACAGCACTGCCTGGGGCTATAGATCGCGACGAAGCCCTTACAGGCAATGCACAAGTGCAGGTGGTGGGGACAGTCCGTGTGTTCTGGGAACGGGAATTACCTGGGAACGGGGATTACCTGGGAACGGGTACTCACCGCAGCGATGGCTCCCTCGCTCTCACCACTCAGCGTGGATCTCTGTCCCTACGCCCTTTTCCCCATAAAGCCCATTTTTTTCCAGGAAGATGAGATGCTGTGCCAGCTTGCAGATCCCTGTGGCACGTTGTACCTGCTCTCACAGGACGTGGTGAGCTAAGTCAGCTTTTTTTCCCCCCCAACTTCCTTCATTTGTGGCACTCCACGAGCCCCCTTCCCCTTTTCTCCAGCCGCAGACAGCGTGAGCTCAGAGCAAGCAGCCCTCCTGCAGACAGCCCTGTGCCAGCAGCCACCTCCTCCTGGGCACAGCCATCTCCTCCTGGGCACTGCCACCTCCTCCTGGGCACTGCCACCTCCTCCTGGACACAGCCATCTCCTCCCTGGGCACAGCCACCTCCTCCTGGGCACAGCCACCTCCTCCTGGGCACTGCCACCTCCTCCCTGGACTCCTTGGATTATCCTCCTCCCCCTACCCCCTCTCCAGCCCATCCCTGCTGTGCCAAGGGCTTCACCCCCAGGTCCTAGTAGGTGAAAATGAGTGTAGGAAGTAAAGATACGCCCGTGGTATGAGCTGCCATCATTTTTCATGTGCGTTATTAAGGGATGTCTGCCCTAAAATTTTATTTCAAGGATGAAACAAGAGACAACGGGTGAAAAGCAGAGAGACAGGAGAAGCACAGGTAATCACAATCAGATGTCTTTATATGCCAGCTGTTTGGCAATGCCACAGGGGCACTTCCAGCCTGGCACAGCTCAGGAGAGGCAATCCACGTGAGTTTTTTCCCTGGCAGGCTCTGAGTCTTCATGACCAGAGGCGCTGCAAAACTTCCAGTACTTATCAAAGCTGAGAAATAACACTCAGACAACGGTGTCTAGACAAAGCCATCTTCTGAACATAGCAGACAGGAGACAGCGATGGTTGGAGGTGGCATTGTCGCTGTGCGAAGTGCCATGGTGTCACCGTGTGACAGCTGTTTGCAGTGGATGAGGACACTGCTGGCCTCACGTGTCACAGTGTGTGATCCCAGCTCTGCCCGCAGTCACACCCCGGGATCACAAAATCAGGCTGGGAAAGACCTCTGAGATCATCGAGTCCAGCCTGTGACCGAGCATTGGCACCCAGACCAGAGCCTGGCTCCTCGGGCAGCCCATTACAAGGGGTAATCACTCCTTCTATTTCTTCCTAATGTTCAAACTAAACCTCCTCTGGTGCGGCTTAAGGTGCTCCCAACAGTGAGAAAAGCCATTTAAAAACTGCTTTCTGCTCCCTACAATCAGCGTGCTAGCAGCGCCGAGCAGCTCCCATGGAAAGCTCCGGGGTGGAATGACGGGCCGTGTCCTGCACAGAAAGGGCTGGTTCCCATTCATTCCTGCTGTCCCGCCGGCTCAGCACAGTGCTGGGTAAGCAGCAGAAAACCTGCTGCCCTCACCAGTGTGGGTGATCCCGCGGTGAGGCATTCCCTCCAGCAACCGGCTCCAGCGTATCCAGGGCACTTTCCTCACTGACAGCAGGTAAATAAATCGAAACGCTGGTTTTTCCATAGCAGCTCCACCCAGAAGAGTTGCTCGGCCCTCGGAAGGGAAGCTGTGCCCGGCAGTGAGGGCGGTGCCCACGCCGAGGGCGTGCCCAGGTGAGTCAGTGCCCAGGTGAGTCAGTGCTGTTACAGGGCTGCTGCACAAAGAGAACAGATCCTGTGAACACCCCTGGGCAAACCATCAGTGTGGAGAGTGAGGCAAGCTCAGGTGCCACGAGGGGAGCAGGACCTGGAGGTGTCAGGGGAGAGGGACAGGCCCGGCACCACGGGGCCGGGGCTCAGAACGCTGTGGGGACACCGCTGTGCCACGGGCACCGGGAAAGGGACCCAGGGCACCATGAGAGAGGGTTTGGGGACACTGCTCTGCCATGGGCACCGTGAGAGGATTTAGGGACACCGCTGTGCCACGGGCACCGGGAAAGGGACCCAGGGCACCGCTCTGCCACGGGCACCGNTGTGCCACGGGCACCGGGAGAGGATTTGGGGACACGGCTGTGCCACGGGCACCGTGCGAGGGTTTGGGGACACCGCTCTGCCAAGGGCACCGTGAGAGGGACCCAGGGCACCGCTCTGCCATGGGCACCGTGAGAGGGCTCCAGGGCACGGCTCTTGCCACGGGCACCATGAGAGGGATCCAGGGCACCGCTGTGCCACGGGCACCGTGAGAGTGTTCGGGGGCACCGCTGTGCCGTGGGCACCGTGGGCATTCACGTGGCCCGAGCCTCCTCCAGCCCGCCCTGAGCCAGGCGGAGGCACGGCCCCTGTCCCTGTCCCGGGTCCCCACAGCCCTTCCCGCCGCTGGGACCGGG
>WEIU01002532.1:15247-37027 GCA_013389925.1 Aegithalos caudatus | reverse complement strand
CCGGGGCCGCGGTCAGCAGCGATCGTGCGGCGGCAGGGCCGAGGCTCCCCGGGCGGGGGCTGAAGGTCAGCAGCCAGCGGTGGTTTCGGGTCTCTCTCAGCGAGCTCCAGTTGCTGCACAGGGGCTTCAAGGACCCACACAAAATCCATCCTCAAAATTCTGATTTAATTCCTTCTGAGTATTCAAAAACTAATGGGGTGAGGGTGGTGTTTTTGTGGGTATTGTCCTTTCTCCTATAGGGCTCAAAGATAAAGGAAATATAAACACTTCTTATTTTAACCTAGTTGTCCACAGTTCTGATGCAACGCCAGGTAGCATTGTGGATACGCAGTTATTAAATCTGTGTTAGCTTTTTTTCATTACATAAACATATGTAATTATTGAAACAACTCGAACACTACCCGATACACACAGGAGCAGTTTTGGGAACTTGTCTGTCAGGACTTCTCAAACTGGTCATTTGGGTTCTCCTGTGAATGTGATTACACGAGTGCCTGTGCTGGCTCCTGGAAAATATCAGTTCCTCTTCAGGAACACAGGAAGGAAAATGAAGCTGATTCAGGATTATTGACGTTGTGGCGTTGTTGCTTTGGTGTAGATTTAGGAAATACCCCCTTTCCGAGGAAGAAGGAACAACAAGTTTTGTTCTTCATCATTATTTTTTTTTTTTTTAAAGAAGATGTTGAGCCAAAGGCTCTCAGGGGCTCTTGAAGCTTCCCCTTGCCAAGCTGCCCTCCCCATGCCCGGGGCTGTGCATTCAGCTCCTCTCTGGCCCTTGCTGCAGTCGGTGGGTGAGGTTCTCCTGTGCTGGCAACATTCTTTTTGTTGGTTCGTGCCCCTGTGTGTGCCAGGGCAGAGAAATGTAACCTGGCACGGGCTCACCATCCTGGCACCGTGACTGAGGCTGCAGAGGAGCTGCAAGCTTATCTCCTGTGTTCCTCAAGTGGCACATGCCAGAGATAACTCCCCCTGCTCCCTTGGCTCCCGTGGTTCTATGTACACTTAAACTGCTCTTGATGGTTATTTCCAGTTAAATACTGGGAAATGACTTTCTTAGAAAAGTTTTGTCTCCTTGGAGGGTGGGTATGGGTCTGTGAGGAGACTCCAGTGGTGCATAGCTGGAGGGAAGCTCACCTTTAGGCAAGCAGAAAGTGATTATCTTTGTTTATGCTCTAAACTCTGGCTTATTGTCCAAAAATGGTGGTGTATCTCAGAGTCGGGGAAAATATTTATCCCATCAGTCTAAACAACAAGGTCTTTGTGGTTTGTGATCTGTGTGAGTGCAGCCAGTGTATTTCCCTGGATGTAAAGGGGTAATGTGCCCTGGGAATTGCTGGATCTTTTTTCTGATGCTGGGAAATTCTGTCTCTTGCTTAAAGGTTTGGAAATAGACATTCCCCAGCTGAAGTGCCCAGATCCCTTTGGTAGAATGGGACTGTTTGCAAGGGGGAGAACTGGGTAATTTAATAGAGTTGGCATGATCTTGTGATAGAAAGTGGGATGAGGGAAGGCACAGGGATGTGTAGCTTGAAAGCAACCTTGGAAAGGTCAGCTCAGGAGCCTGGAGGGCTGGGAATGGATTTGGATTTAGATTTGGATAGGGGAAAAGAAGCTCAAATACATGGTTATTGGCTCTTTGATCCAGAGATGCTTCTTGCTCCTGTAAAATAATAACATCAAATGAAAAGGGCTTTTTTCCCCCAGCTCCCAAGTGCAGAGTGGCCCTTAAAGGGAATGCTTGGGATTGTGATCCATTCAGCATAACAGAGATCTGCTGGGGTGCCCTAAAAGTGCCCTGCAGATCACTGGAGAGCACAGGTACAGTTTGGTGGGGTGTTTTTAGAGCAGTGCCTTTATTTGTTGCATCTGCTCCCAGTCTGTTCCCTCAGCAGTGTGGAGTACCTGGTGCAAACAAAGCAGGCAGAGATCTTCTCCTGCAGCAGGTTGCACATGAGGAAGCTGAGGCTGTGCCACTTATGTACCTTTAATTTTACCTCTTGTTGTTGGATAAATGATTGCTGTGCACACTGGCTCCTGCTCTTTATTTCTCTTAAGTATTTTCCCTGTGTATTTTAGGACAGGGCTTGTTTATGTTATTAAGCTCATTAAAGACTACAGAGGCATGGTAAGAATAGCATGGCTTATTCCTGTAACACTGGGAAATACAATGGGAGTAGTTAGAATATAGAGTAGCAATTATTGCTGCCCTGACTAATAGCTTTAAAACACCAAACTGCAGCTGGTAGCTGTCCTTGCTGTAAGACTGAGCTGTTTGGTAGCTCTTGGGGAAATGCAGCTGCACATTTCCACATCATCCTTTTTTTAAGGGAAAAGCATGGATGCAGTCATGTTGAAAGTCCATGTTCAACACTTACTGTCCTGGGGTGACAGAAATGTATGACACACTTTGTTCTAAGATCTCCAAGGAAGCTTCTCCTTTTTGATTCCAGTTTATAATACCCCAACACTACTGTAATTTGGTGAATATCTGGCAATAACAGTTGTTTCCAGTGGTATTGATTCAGTCTTAGAACCTGTGAATTTAGTCTGAGCAAGTACTGAGATGGTTTTGAAATCAAGCTGTGCATCTCCTAAGGAGATGTTTGGATATTCCACATCTAAAGGCTGCCTAGGGAAAGGCTGCAGCTTTGACATAAGCACCAACACACATGGTAAATATCAAAGACCAAAACCAGGCTGTGTCTTTTCTCACTATGTGTGGCTACTTCTTTATGTTTTAGCATTTCTTTGCTGCTTCTGTTGCCCTCCCTTCTTTGTGAGATAACCAAGTTGTAAATGACACTCCTTGCACGTGCTCTCAGCTATCCAGGCTCCCCAGGGTGACAGCATCCAGCAGTGAGGGAGGTGGTCAGGCTCCCAACCTGGACATCTCTGTCAAGGACCACTGACTGATCACAAGTGATCAGTGCTGAGTGACCAGCACTGCCCTGGCCCACAAAAATGTGATTTTAGTCAATACAGTGAGTTTCCTAAGTTGTGCCTTTGTGTCAGGTTTTGATCAGGGTTTTTGGACAAATATAAAGAAATTTCTTAAATGTTCCACTCGTGGATTTTTCTCTCAAATACATGAATGGATGTGAGTAGGGAGCAGCAGTGCTCTGCTGACACATCTGTGGTGTGCAGTTCAGTTTGGTTTTGGAGCAGCCAGTGGTGCTCACCTGCACTGGCATTTCCTTGAGCAGCCCATGCCAAAGGGAGGCTGGGCCAGGACAGCCTGGAAGGAACGTTGCTGCTTTATGGAATTTCATGTAGAACACTGTGTGAGGCAGGAATGTGAGTGATGAGACACTTCCCTGCATAGCACAGGGGCACAGAGCAGATTTCTGATTTTTCTTGCTCTATGAAGACTACAGAACTTTCTGTTCCCAGCAACTGGAAAACTGCTCTGGCACAAACAAGACAGAACTTGCTTTTGTGGATAACTCTCCAAGGCACAGTTATGCAAATCAGTTGTAAAGGAGCAGTGACTTCAGACAAACTAGACTTCAGCTGAATGTTTTAGCTGGATAGACTTCTCCAGTAGGGGCCAATTTAACTCTTTATCACTTCCACTGGAGTGTGATATCTCTGAGTAGATTCTTCATGCTGCAGCATTTTCTGCTTGACATGAAGTGTGATGGAAGGTGGACATGACTTGGACTCAGAAAAGTGTATTTGGTGGTTGTGCAAAGCACAAGGCTGTATCAATGGGTATATTTGCACTAGAGACAAGGATTTAGCCTGAAATTACTTCCATTTTCAACAATGTAATAAAAGGCTTATTACTGGATGGTGTTAAGTGTATCAGCAAAGATTCAAAACTCCTTTATGTGCAGTTCAGATGATGGATCTCTTATGTAGGCAGTAAAATTATATTTAATAAATGATGCTGATATTGAAACTAGTTTGAAAGTACAGTAATGAAGTGTGTGTTTTGTGTGGCATTGATTTTTGTGAAGTGGTTTGGGCCTGTTCCATCAGTGTGGATAATGGCATTCCCAGGAAGGGAATCCCAGCACTGCAGCATTCCCATCACTGCTGGCCTCGTGTGGGTGGCCCAGCTTGGCCTTCATTCATCCCAGCTCCTCAGTGATGTTTGCAGCTGTGTGAGGCAGATGTGTCATCAATATGACTTTTAAATATCCATGTTTTTCTCCTTCTCTTGTTAATTTTGGCTACTTTTTGCTGAGCACTGGCCTGTCCTGTTAGCCTGCACATTCTGCTGGCACCATCTGGGTGTGCATGTGTCCCTGTCCCTTGGGAGAAGGTGACAAATGCATCTTCTACAGCTGGTCTTGGGAGCTGGAGAGGAAATTATCACCCTTCAGGGCAATCTGCAATCCAAAATCTGGGAGTTAAATGGAGATTATACATTGTACCTTTGAATACTGATCTTAATGTCCAAAGAAATACCCACTAAAGTAGGTTTCATTATTTTTCAGGTTTTCAGGATGAATCTGGAAAAACTCAGCAAACCAGAACTACTGACGCTGTTTAGCATTCTTGAGGGAGAATTAGAAGCAAGAGATCTTGTCATAGAGGCTTTAAAGGTAGGTTTTAAATATCAGGATAAGGAAGAAACATGACAACAGTACTGCTCTAAGTTCTGCAGAGTGCTTGTATCCAAGGTGAAGTTCAGAGGTAAAGATTTATTACTGGTTCAGAATCCCATTTTAATATCAGCAGGGTTACACAATAAATGCTGTATATCATTTCTGTCTTGGAATTCATTGTTGGTTTTGGTATTGAAATACAGTGTTACATGTGTGTTCTCATCCTTTCTCACACAGAACCATGCATTTCTGCTGTGTAAAAGATCTTCCAGAATTCCTTTGTAGGTTTTTTTCTCCTTTAGCAAGGAGGGCTGCCTGAAGCAGAACCTCTTCTCTCCAAGAGGGATCACAGATTAGTGTTTCAGTGACAATAACGTCACACTAAGTCAAAAGCATCCCTGGCTTTGTGTTGACTAAGCCACCATAAGCTGGCACTGCTGAGAGCAGCAGCCCTGAGTGCTCAGCTACTTATCCTTTCCCTTTGCTGGCACCAGCATTGCTGGAACCTTCCAGTCAGGCAGATGCCAGCTAGAACTGCTCCAAAAAGCCAATTTCAGCCCCTGTCAGTGCAGCTGAGGTCGTGGTGCTGTGGGAGCACGTGGTGGGAAAGGCAGGGCTGGTGCTGGAGCCTCTTGTGAGGTGCAGGAAATGTGGCTGCTGTGAGCTCTGTGCTGCTGCTGAGACACATCACTGGGGCTGTGCTGCTCTCTGCACAGTTTGCTGTCTTAATACTGAGCCTGGGGTTTATTTTAGAAAATATATTGTCCATTTTTAATTCTGTGTAATTCTACTGCCCTTTGAAGGATGCCTGGTTGGCACTCAGCCTCAGTAAAGTGGAAAAAAACAGTGGTATAAATGATGGCAGGGGTCAGTTTGGGAGAAATTAGTTGTGTTAGGGTTGAATCTTGAAGGCTTTTTCAAGCTGACCTGTCACTGCTCATAATGTATAAAAACTTGCAGCTATTTCAGAAGAGGAATGGCAGCTTGCAGGCCTGAGAGCTGCAGGGAGGGGCTTGCTTTTCCAGCAAAAGCTGCTCCAGCTTGATTCCAAACCTCTTTTAGGAGGCACATCCTTCTCCAGAACAGTCAGGGTGCTTATGTTTGTTGTTAGTTGCTTTTGCATTTAGATAATCCTTTTATTTTGGAGGAATATTGTTACCATCTCAAAACCATTGATCAGCTGGAAGGTTTGTTTTCTGTTTATAAATGCACTTGCAAGTTTCTGCTCTGTCCTGAGATGCATTTTTTCACTGTGTGGTCAGAAGGTGTTACCAAAACAAGCCTCCCTTCAGTATTTCAGTGTGAAATGTGTACAGTGGAGCACAGAGACCAATGGGAAGAAATGCAGCAGCTCCTTCCAGAGGCTTTTTAGTGCCTGCCTTCCAGTAGTGTAAAGCAATTATCTTTCCTGTTGAAATTTAACCTGCAGTTCCCTTTTGTGTGAGGAGATTAATGCAGTAAGAATACCCTTTTTGTCAAGTACTCATAACTGAGAAGAAATTAAACTAAATTGTAACCTATGCTGGGTAATTATGGAGTATAAAACACTGAGCTAATCAAAGGTTAGGGCTGTGTTCTTCCCCTGTGCTGTTCCATCTCAGGGCTGTGAGGAAAGGGCAATGAAAGCTCCACATCCAAGCTGGCTCTTGCTGCCTCCTGGGAATGATCTCAGGGAAAAATTGCCCCCCCTGGGATGTGTCCTGTGCCTGCAGCACTGGGGGATGCTGTGTGTCTCCAGCTGTGCTGCTCCCCAGTCCCAAAGCTTGTTCCCAGTGCTGTGCAGCCCAGGCCTGGCTTCCTGCTGGCAGCAGCTCTGCTGCCCTTTCCATGAGTGGAAGGAAAAGTCATGGAACTGTTTCATCTGGTGCCTGGGCAAAGCTTCAGCAGCACAGAGCTCCCAGCTTTGCTGTGTCCATTTATTTGGAATATGCAGCTAGAGAAATTCTGGCCTTACAGTGTTTTCCTCATTGTTTGCTGATAGTAACTGTGGTAACAGCTTCACCATGCCTCACTGCCTGACTGACTTGGTGTGTGACTAATTAAAGGAAACCTTGCTAGTCTGTTTACTCACGTTTTGATGCATAAAAGTGCTGCCCTGAAGAAAAAAAGCCCAAATTCTAAGACTGAATTAAAGATTTACACTCTCAATAGCATTTAGTTTGGACAAATGGAGTTGTAATTTACATGGAGAGGGGCTGGGGGAAGCTGTTGTTCCACACCCAGAGGGGCTGTGTGACCTGGGCTCACAGCTCCCTCCATTCCCTGAGTGCCATGGACACTGTGTCCAGTGCTGGGTTCCTTTGGAAGGACAAGAGTTTTATGTTAAATGTGGGTGTGTGTTGGCAGCAGGTGCAGCTCAATCCTCTGAACTTCCTTAGGGGCTTGCATACTCCTAAACCACAGCAGTGATTTTCTCCAGCAGTGATGTTAAACACCTAGATGTCAGTGCTTGGAAATCAGAATTTTATCTGCTTGTTTGCTTCCCACATAGTAACAAAAACACACTTCCCTTCATGGGCTAATTTTCCTTCAGCTTCAGATTTAAATGATCCTGATCTCTGGTTGTTTGAGTCAAATCCTTTGGTGCATTATAGCAAAGGACAGGCCCTGGCAGGGGAGGAGTACCTTAATTTGTACACATGTCATCTGCTGGAGTGCACTCTGCAATAATTGATATTCCTGCAGGCTTAGAGACAAACGTTTCCTATCTGGCATTTAGCAGAGAGAATCCATGCATGCAGATGACAAAGCTTAAAATAGTTTTCTTCTCCCTCATGGTATCAGGCACTTGTTAGCTGGCACTGGCCCCGTTCCCTCTGTGTCAAAACTGAGCTGCTGAGCTGGGAATTCCACACATTGCTTGTTAAACTCCTTTTTTCTCCTTCTCTTTGCCCTCTCTCCCCACATCTTGACCCTTTTTTCCTTGCTGTCTGACAGACTGGCTGTATTCAAAATATTCTTTCCCAATGCTTCAGTTTGCTTCCTCTGTTTTAAAACCTCTTTGGAAAAAAAAAAAAAAAAAAAAGGGTTTTGCCTGAAAGTAGCTTCCTGTCCACTACACAAATATCAATGTTCTCCTTGGAACAGATTTTAAGGCTCACTTCTTATTGTGCTCCTTTTCCTGTAGTTATAATTGTGTTTATATCATCCAAAGAGCCCAGATGCTGTCAGAGAGTTGCATAATCCTGAGAGTTAAACTCAGTCCTTATTGCATGAGCCACAGGTTCACCTTCTGAAATAGCACACCAGGACTGGAAACCATTCAATATTTAAATGGGTCCCTATTGCTGGGTTAGAGCACTTTGTTCCCTGCTCCCCTGTTCTTCTAAAGAGAGTTTTCCATACATTGGAACTGAAGGTCTGTTTACTTTTAGAAAACAGGAAACAGCTTTCTGGCTTTTTCTTTCATGTTAATAAAGCCTCAGGCAATTTACACTGGAATAGAAACTATTTTGTGTTAATGACTGGGAGCTGGTATTCATCTCTGTGCTTCTGAGTTCAGTGATTCACTGAAAAGCAATGTTAATGCAAAACTAGGTGCTGTTTGTTAGTGCATTTAAAATCAGGTTTACAGTGCACTTTCAAAAACTTAAATCTACCTCTTGTTTAAATGAACAAAAAAGTTCAGTAACACAAACCCTTCCTGCTGTTAAATCTTTCACAGATGGGGCAAACTGGGCTTATAATGCATCACATAAAAGCAGCTTGCATGGAGCAGTGCTCCCCTGGGTGCTGTCCTGCTGGAATGCAGGCATTCCTTACAGCTTTGCTTGCAGGCTCAGGGGACTTTTTGTTTATTTCTTGCTTGAAGCAGTGAGGTTTGCCAGGATCATTCCAGAGCTGGCTCTCCTCACCTTCCCAGTCCCCAGGTGTGTGCTGAGGTGAAAAAAAGGCTGGCAGGGCTCTGGGGGTCCCTGGTTCTGTGGTTTTGGGGTGGGCACAGTGCAGCCCCTGGACCACCTCCCCTGCCAGCCTTCCACCAGGAGTTCCCAATTTTGTGCTGCTTGACATTTCCTGAGAAAACTTGTATTTTTCAAATACAATTGTATTTTTGTATTTTGTATTTTTCAAAGCTGCTAACAGGCCTTGCTTGTGCCAATGTGCAGCTCTGGTGTGTCAGGGCTGCTCACTGGATATAATGATGGCAGGTAAGAGATGCTGCAATTGAACAATTTCCTTGAGCTCTGAGCCAGGCATGGCTGCAGGGCTGGTGCAACACTGGAAACCCCACTCCAGCATTTATTTTTGGGCAAAGCAAGTGGTCCCCAGCCCCATTTCCCCTCTCTGTCAGTGCTTGCTGTGACCTCAGCCTGTCTTTATTCCCAAATTCTGTCTCTGGGGAGTCTGGCCAATAAGGAAGTTCAGGCAGCAAGGAGCTATTTAAAGCTTATTCCACTTTCTGCTATATGAAGGAGGAACTTCTGTGCAAATTATTACTGGAGAACTGCAAACTCAGTAGCTGTAGTTAATTAAGAGTGTGTTTGTGTTGTACTGAGGGTTAAAACCTGAACTCTGAAATTACAGGGAAGAGAAATGCTCTACTTGCTGTCCAAAAAAACACTTGAAATAAATCTTGGAAATTCCCTGTTTGATGTTCCAGTAAAACAAGTTGTAAAGATTCCTGAAGAGAGAGAGAATATTCTGTCACATAAACAAGGTTTCAGTAGAAGGAAATATTTTATTAAAAAAAAAAACACAACAAAAACACAGAAATAGGTTATGGGAAACATTCATCCCAAAACAGCTTAGAAATCCCAAGAGGAAACAGCAGCTTTTTCCTGACAAAGCAAAGCCTTTGCTTTGCCTGCCTGCACAGGAAACATCTTTTCAGCTGGGTCAGATATTGCTTCTGCCCCATAAAATCACAATTATCTCTCCCCAAGCAGAGTAGCAGTGCTCCTTTACCCAGACTTGAGCTCAAACCCTGCCAGTTTCACATGCAACCCTCTCTGCTTATGCCTCATTTTTCCAGTCTTCTGGAATTTTATTTTTAATGGTAGTAGCTCACATTTGTAGTTACTTCTTGTTTTTAAAAGCACCCCAAGCTTATGTGATACCTTCTTTTCCTGTTGGGAGAGGTTTAATAGTCTTGAAAATTGCTGAATAATCCATTTAGTTGCTTCTGGAATTTGGGTATTTTGGTGGGAAATTCACAGTTCTGCATGTTTGAGATGTAGAGGTGGAAGCACTAAATTAAAAGTTGAAATTGCACAGAATTGCATCTTCTTTCAAAGCACCATTGCTGATGTTGGAGGTGTGGGTGTCATCTCTGGTGTTCAGATGAAATTTTCCACTCCTTAACTAACACTGCATTTTGTAATCTTGTTTCCTTTTTATTTAAGCTTGATTTTCTGTGGATTTGTGTTTTCTGTGCTGGGATCCGAGATCTAGGTTGATTTTTTTTTCACTTTGGCCTCACTAATGGAGTGTTTCTCTTCCATCATCAAGTTCCTTCTATTCTGAAAATTGAACAAAAGCCATATTTAAGGTAGAATCCAATTCACACAGGGCAAAATCAGAAGTGTTGAAGATACTTGGATGTGACCTCCAGGGAGAGAGGAGCTGAGGGAAGAGCACCAGCCATGGCAGGAGTCCCTCTGTGGCATTTCCCCACCTGTATAAAAGAACCTCTGGAGATGATGGCACTGTGGCTTCACTTTCCCAGAGCTGCTCAGTGATTTAGGTGGCCCAGGTGGCTGCTGTGTAGGAGCTGTGGCACAGAGGTGGCACAGGCTGGGAAAATCCCAATTTGCATTTCCAAGTGCACGGTGGCCCTGGTGCCAAAGCACTGGGTTTGTTTTTGCAAACGTGGTGTGGGCAGTGTAGGATGACCTGCTTAAGACTTTTGCTAGTCTAGACAACTTTAATTAAATGTTTATGCTCTGCTGGCTACTAAAGAAGAATAGCTGGACTTGAGAAAGCCCTTAATGTTATGATAGTCTCATCTGTTTGTCATGCTAGTTCAGGAAAATACTTAATTCCTCAAAGCAGCAAGGAAGAACTTCTTGTTCTTTCCCAAATAGGAAACAAACCCCACTGAATTCAGCAGAGTGCAGAGCTGTGAGGAGCAGAGGAAAACGTGGCTTTTGTTACACCTTCAGTATTGCAAAAATCACCTGCATCTCAGTTTTTGGAGCTCTTGTTTGGTGAAACTTGCCCAGCAGTGAGGCAGGGTTTGTTTGCACAGTTGTGGCACTGGTGCTCTCCTGGAGGGTCTCTCCCATGTTTCTGTGCAGAGTGGCCAGCACTGGGATGAGCTGGGATTCAGCTCATCTGTCAGAGCAGTGAGGCCAGCTGGATGGAGATCTCAGTTCATATTTACAGACTTATTAATGCTTGAGTCACTTAGAAATTCCCTCCACGCTTATATGGAGCTTTCATTGAGTCATTTTTTATAAATACTTCAGAAAAACAGAAGATTCCCTGTTCCTAAAAAAAAAACAAACAAAAAATCTTGTCGTTTTTCCTGTGATTCATTAAACCAGGGCTGCCTCATTATTCAGGGCTGCTCTCCCATTTCCAGGGCTGATCTTTTCCTTCCTCTCCTTTTTTATTATTGTGTAAAGTTAGAACAATATCTGAAGCTCTGATCAAAGGTATGCACAGTTCCTGATGGATATTGCTGATAGAGAGGGAGGGGTGTCTGTAAGTGTGAGCTGTTCCTCTGTGTTTGTTTGCTGCAGGGTTAAAATCCACCTCCAAACTGGAATCACAGGAGGGATGGCTCTAATTTGGTCTTGGAGAAGATATTTTGGTTTGGGTTTTTTATGCCTCTTGTCAAGGTGATGCAAACACTTTTGCTTTTAAGAGCAAGAATTTTTTTTTTTTTTTAGTTTATTTCATGTTAATCACATGGCTGCTTTTCAGAATGCAAATCAGCAAATCTCACCAGCTCTTTGAGCAAAGCCAAGCTTTATTATTTAACTCCCACTGCTCCAGTGTAGCTGTTGCAGCTGCTGTGTGGGGCTGTGCCACAGTTCTGTGACTCCTGCCCTTGTGTGCTCGAGGGAAGCATTTGTGGTTTTGACAGTGGGACATCACAAAAGAGCCATGCCAACAAGCCCTGGCTTCTGAGCTGTCTTTTTTTTGAGTCAGGCTCAGTCTGTGCTGTCTAAACCATGTCCTTGTGCCATCCCATGAGGGATGGGTGACACTTTGCTGTTCCCTGCAGGGTTTCTGGGATGTGCACAGCAGGGCTGCATTCAGACAGGGAGCTTTGTTCAGCTCTGTGCCATTCCCAGCAGCAGCAGGGCTGTGTGGGGCTCATTTAGAGCCCTCCATCAGCTCCAAAGGGCTGCTGTGCTTGGCTTGGGATGGGTTCTCTCCCATCTGGGAGCAGAGGGGTGAAGCACACCTGAGAAGGTGCAGACAGCGTTTGTTTGGAGCAGTTGTTCAAGGAAAAAAACGTGTCTGGTGTGTGCTGTGGCAGGAAAAGCACATTTAGAGTCAGAACCCTTCTGCAGGTCACACATGCTAAAGCCTGTTCTAAATTAAACACACTTTGGTAAAGGTCCCAGGGCTCACTGTTGCATTTCAGTGGTGCAGGTGATTTGTGCAGAGGAAGAACCCCAGATCTTTGTGTGAAGCTGTTTTGTACCACAACACAAGACTCTGAGATCAGAAGGCTAAAAATCCCTCTTTTATTTAGGGATGCTTCTCCCTTGTATACTATTTTACACAGACCAATTTGACTGGTGAAACAAAGGCAAACCAAATCACATTGGTCAAAGCAGAGGGACATCAGGACAAAGTCCCTCCTGTGAGAAGGAATGAATAACACAGGTACAGCTACAAAAACATTCCTCTGTTTGCAGAACTTGGCCTGGGAAAAGAACATCAGAAAAGAATATCAGAAAAGAATATCAGAAAACCAGAGCAGCTCAGGCATGGGAGCAGGGCTACATTTGTGTCCTCACTGAGGACATGGCAGAGCAGAGCAGGAATTTGTACACTGCAGAAAGGAGGAGGTGTGGGCTGTCCTGGGAGCCAGTCCTGTCAGCACAACACCAACCAAGAAGAGCCAAGCTGAAATCTCATATTCAGGTGTTATTTCTTGGCAGGTGCATCAGCTCTGCTGGGCATGGGCTGGTGCTGTCAGTGACACACAGGGGAATGAAACTGTCACAGGTTGTCACAAATGCTCAGAATTCAGCCCAGAACCATTTCATGGAAATCTGTGATTATATTTCTTTGAGCCAAGACACTTCTGTGGGCTCTTTTGAATCTAAGTTTGGTTTTCCTCTTTTGTCTTTTGTTGCATAAATATTTGGTTTCATATGGTTTCTTATCGTGCTGGTAAACATACAGATAATACTTTATATCTGTCTGTTTATGAGATTTTGTTTTGTTTTTAGACCTTTACAGTCATCACTGAATAAGATAAGCCTATGGGTATCCTAACAAACAGATTTCCAGATGGAATGGCTGATTCATGGAATAATTGGGGTTGGAAGAGACCTCTGAGCTCTGAGTCCAGCCATTAAACTCTGTAAATGTAGAGCCCAGTATGTGTGAGTTAATTCCTACAAGCACCAGAGGAAACCTCATCATTCCTGTCTTGCTTCTTGGGAAACTAAGCTCTGTTTAGTCTGGATGAGAACATTAAAGATTTGATTAACAATTCACAGATTCATGGCTCTTGCAAGAATGAAACTCTTTAATTGCTCAACATGGAATTCTTTGATGGTGACACAGTCAAGGAAGCCATACAACTGCTTCTGTCACTGATGGACAATAAATGATTCAATCTTTTGTTGAGCAAGAGTTGGTGCTTACCTTGTTTCCTTTCACACAGCTGTGGAATGTAAGTCATGGCCCTGGCAGGTAGCTGAGGTATGAGGATGTTGGTAGACTCAATATATTGTGGAGATGCTGTGTTTTTAAGCAAGATTTTTCTTTATTTCCTTTATTTCTAGCAGATAACAGGATATGAATCAGACTGTGTTAAATTCTTTTTAAATGGAGATCTGGGGAAAAGGAATATTAACTACAAAGCCCTGTCTTCTTCAGCTAGTTTAAGTATATTAAAATGCAAATTTGTTTTTGTGTTGCAGGCCCAGCACAGGGACACATTCATTGAGGAACGCTATGGGAAATACAACATCAGTGATCCATTGATGGCTTTGCAGAGAGATTTTGAGACCCTGAAAGAGGGGAATCATGGTGAAAAGCAGCCAGTATGCTCCAATCCTTTGTCTATTTTGAAAGTGGTGATGAAACATTGCAAGAATATGCAGGAAAGAATGTTATCCCAGCTGGCTGCTGCAGAAAGCAGACACAGAAAGGTAGGTTTTGCCTCAAATAAGATGTGCAGAAGTTATAGTTGCATTTTAATAACATGTTAACTTCAACAAAGACACTTAAGTTCCCTGAGGTTTGGTAACTGATTTGTTTAAACTTCTCACTCCAGATGATGCAGCTGGTGAGCTAATTAGTTATAATTCTGGAATTTGAAAATATACACAAGATGTTTTTGTTAGGACACACCAAAAAGGAACTAGCTTACAGCTGGGAGGTGTAATGCTTCCCAAAAATGCAGGAAAGGGTTTCTGGAAGATGGAATTCTCAGCAGACCTGTCACTGTTCTGCCTGGGCCCTGTTCTCCGTGGTTATTGAAGAGCTGCTGCCAGGGGAAAGCACCTCCTTGTGCTTCCCTAAGGAAGTAGGGAGTGACCAAAAGTATTTTTCTTGCCATTTGGCCTCTTTAATGAAGCACCTATTATTCTTCAGGGATACATTTAATATATATTGACACCAATAAAGTGCTTGGCCATGTGTCAGACCGTACTACCACAAGAATTGCAGTCACTAGAAGTAAGAACAAGGCTGTGCCTCACTTCTCAGCCAAATATCCAACCAAGTCATACAGTAAAATCAGGTATTTTTTCACCTTTTCCTCTTCCTGTCTACTTCTCCAAAAGCTTCCTATGTACTTGATGATATTTAAACATTATTTGGAAGCTTAAACTTCAGGAAGACTGAGGAGCTGCTAAATCCATGGTGAGTAGGTGTTAGGAGAGCTTAGTTTTGGTGATGAGATACAGCAGAGCCTCTGGGGAAGTTTGTATTCTGGCTTTTTTGTTAATAGCATTTCAATTATTCATGTAATTCGGTGTTAAAGCTGAAGGAGCTCCTTCACTGGGTCCTTATGGGAAGCAGTTTCACTTCAAGAGCTCATCTTGTTCTTAAGTGGAAGAACAAATTAATGTTCTTTAAAATAAACTTTACACTGGAGTTCCTCAAATCTCTGTAAGGCCCTGGGAGCAGGCTGTGTGGGAATTGCTGCTGCAGCCCCAGCAGGGCTGTGCTGCTGCTCCTGTGTCTCCTGCATGCAGCATCTCTGCTCCTGCTGGGTCTTGGAGTGATGGTCCTGCCAGGAAATTCTGAGTTTCAAGGGACAAGAGGCACAAACTGAAATACAGGAATTTCCAGCTGAATAGGAGGAAAAACTGACTGACTAAGAGGGTGACAGAACACTGGAACAGGCTGTGCAGGGGTTGTGGATTCTCTTTCCCTGCCAATATTCAGAACCCTCCTTGGACTGATCTGTGCAACCCAGGACAAGGCCTTGGCAGGGTTGGACTGGATGAGCTCCAGAGATCCCTTCCAACCCTGCTGGAATGAGGGCACCATTCATAACATGAACCTCTCAAGGATATTGCACAGTCTGGGGGAAAACTGTGCAATTTAGGTATTTAATAATAAAATGAATGCAGATCCAGTGTGAGGTTTTCTTAACATCCTTCAGAGGCTGACTCAATTTGACCCCATAACAACATACCTTGAATGTCACAGGAGGACATGAAATGAAGATGCTTGACTCCAGTCAGCAGGCAGGAGAGAATCAGAAGGCTTTATTTACAATTCATTCAGCCTTTTTATAACATGCTGTGCTAAAAAGGCACATTATTGGTCCATAGGATTGACACCTCTCTGCATTGGTTAAGTAACAGAAATAGCAAACAACACCTGGGAGAGAGGTTGGGATGGGAAAGGAATATTGTTTACATAAAGTTGTTTGGGAAAAGGAAAACTGTTGAAAAATTTTCCTTGGGAAAGGCCAGCAATTCTCAGGCTCAGAAATATCAGGCCCACACTTGAAGCTGCTTTTCTGTGATTTGGGTTGCACTGTGATGTCTGAAGCTGCCGTGGTGGCTCTCCCGTGTCACTTGGCCCTGTGCAAAGGCTCTGATCCCTCCCTGCCTGCCTGGCCATTGAAGGAATGATGTTTTTTGGGCAGGTGATCCTGGACCTGGAGGAGGAGAGGCAGAGGCACGCCCAGGACACGGCCGAGGGGGACGATGTCACCTACATGCTGGAGAAGGAGCGGGAGCGCCTCACCCAGCAGGTACAGCCCCAGACACCTCCTGTGCTGAAACCAACCTCTGGAAGGCACTGCCAGCCTTCATCACCTTCACAGGGAGAACAGCCTTACATTTCTCCATGTGTGTTGGTAGCTGAGCACTGCTAAAAGGTATTAATGGGCAATCAAATGCTTGGAAATCTTATTTCAGCCTGAAATCCGAGGAGTTCTGAAGAACGGGGCTGCTCTTAAAATTAATAGCGTGCTGTAGTACTCAAAATTCAGAGCAAGTCATGGAAGATCTCCTGGGGCTGTTGTTCAGAGATGCTAATAAATATTTAAGCCACTGTTTTCTGTTGCTGGAGCGCTGTAGCCTTTGTTAAGCATACATACCACATCAGCATTTTAAAGCCTAAATGCCTTTAAAGGGAAAAACTGACAAAGTAGTAAATGAGGTGGAAGGAAGTTCTGCTTGTTCCCTCAGTGCATGGCAGACTGGGTGTGTGTCTCACCAAGGGCCAATGGAATTTCATACAGGATAAAACTACTAGTAAGTAATAATTGTTGCTATATGCAAGCTGAGTTGTTCCAGACTGTTCTGCAGATTTCTGGGACAGTAACCTCTTTCTTAGCCATTGTCATTTTTTGCTGTGTAATTTCCCCAAGATACACAGTAAACCTGTTCCCTTTTGGGGTGTTTCCCTTCATTTACCTTCAGGAGGTTTCATAGTATCCTTCAAATCTTTTTTTTGCTCTTAACTTTCAGGTGGAGTTTGAAAAATCCCAAGTGAAAAAGTTTGAAAAAGAGCAGAAGAAGCTGTCAAGCCAGCTGGAGGAGGAAAGGGCACGCCACAAGCAACTGTCTTCCATGCTTGTTGTGGAGTGCAAGAAAGCCACTGCCAAGGCAGCTGAAGAGGGCCAGAAGACAGCAGAACTGAGCTTGAAATTGGAAAAGGAGAAGAGTAAGGTGAGTAAACTGGAAGAGGAGCTGGCAGCCAAGAGGAAGCGGGGTTTGCAGATGGAAGCACAAGTAGAAAAGCAGCTCTCAGAGTTTGACATTGAAAGAGAGCAGCTGAAAGCTAAGCTGAACAGAGAAGAAAACCGTACAAAAGCACTCAAAGAGGAGGTGGAATGTCTGAAGAAAGCCCTGAAAGAGCTGGAGGCTTCCTGCCAGGAGCACAGCCCCTCGGAGCCTGTGCATCGCAGCCCCTCGGTGACATCCAGGGGGGTCACCACCGACAGCACCCCCGTGAAGTCTGTGTCCTGTCAGACCGAGGGGCTGCAGGCAGAGAGAGCCAGCCCTGCCAGCACCAGCAAAGCTCTCCACACCATCCTGGCCAGCCCCTCTGCACCTGCTCATCCCTATGCAAAATCCAACGGGCATTGTGACACGGACGTGCAGGTGGCCGGGGAGACGAACGCCGCCGAGAGCCAAGTTCACAGGGAGAAATCTGCTGCAGCCTCAGAAGGTGCGCTGGAGAATGGAAGTTCTCCTGTAAGAACAGAGTCCCCCGTGCATCTGATGTCCCAGCTCCCTTCTGCTGGGGTGTCCCTGTCTCCCAGCAGCACAGCTGCCTCCTCCCTGACCCCTTCTCCCTGCTCCTCACCCGTGCTGACCAAACGCTTGGTGGGCGCCTCTGCCAGCAGCCCTGGCTACCAGTCCTCCTACCAGGTGGGCATCAACCAGCGCTTCCACGCCGCTCGGCACAAATTCCAGTCTCAAGCAGAGCAGGACCATCAGCCTGGGGGCCTGCAGAGCCCCCCCTCCAGGGATCTGTCCCCCACCCTGGCAGACAACTCAGCAGCCAAGCAGCTGGCCCGGAACACGGTCACTCAGGTGCTGTCCAGGTTCACCAGCCAGCAGGGCCCCATCAAGCCCGTGTCCCCCAACAGCTCCCCTTTTGGCACGGACTATCGAACCCTGGCCGCCGCTGCCAGCCCCAAGAACGAGGCCGGGCACTCCCCGAGCCCTGTCAAGGTTTCCAGCCCTCTGAGCCCGTTGTCTCCTGGAATTAAGTCTCCAACCATTCCTAGAGCAGAAAGAGGGAATCCTCCTCCCATTCCTCCAAAGAAGCCCGGCCTGGCTCAGTCACCCGCTGCTGCTGCTGCTCCTCAAACCAAACCCTCCTC
Source organism: Aegithalos caudatus (assembly GCA_013389925.1). Lineage (NCBI taxonomy): Eukaryota > Metazoa > Chordata > Aves > Passeriformes > Aegithalidae > Aegithalos > Aegithalos caudatus. Next base: position 19,042 of record WEIU01002532.1, on the reverse strand, counting down.
CCTGGGTGCCCCCGGGGATGTGGCCAGTAGCTGCTCTAACAACGCTGTCCTGTCCAATGGCAAAGACCTGGAGATCCTCCTGCCAAGCAGCAGCTAGTCTCCAGAAAATGGGAATGTGACATTCCACGGCTTAGCTTACCCTGGAGCTAAGACGCTGTTTTTCCACTCCGTGTTATTTATTTCCATAGTAGCAGAATCTGTCTGTATAAAGCATTTAGGGTTTTTTTTTTCTTTTTAATAGGTAGGAAAATATTTTTGTTTATGAAGAAACTTTTAACTACAGCTATACAGCAGCCTCCAAATGTCTCATGGCAGCAGTCTAATCATTAGAGATGACAACCATAATCACATGGTAGGACCTATCAACCTCTAATGGGACTGAAATGCTACTTTTAAATTATGCAGAAATAATTTTTGCAGACTTTTTACTCCATATGAACATTTTATAAAAGTGCCTGAAACTAAGCCTGCAATATGAATGTGATTCTGGGGAAAAAGTGAGGAGGGGAACATCTAGCTGCAGAAACAAATTCTTCTGAGTCCTGAATGTTGAAACCAACACTGGTTTTCCTTTTAATTCTTTGCATTTGCTAAGATAATTTAGCAAATGTGCTACAAATTCTGCAAGGTGACCACCAGACCAGACCGGTGCAGCCAGCCAGGCTATGTCCTTCAGGACATGGCTCCCAGCTATTTGAGGAAGCACACATTAATTTCTTGGGGTAAAATTTACTTGTGATATCATCCAGATACTTCTCTGTCAGTATTCCTTGTACATACAGTTCTTCCTGCTTTCCTGCCAAATTGCCTGTGTGCTTTCAATGGCTAAACTCTGGTTTCTGGTGTATCACCTGGAATTTTCAAGCTCTTCAAGCATTCTACTGTTGTGTGTAGAACTTCTGAGAAAAGGATCTTTCTGTTACTTGACAAAGATCTCACCATTACTTGAAAAAGTAATTCATCCATACAATACAGGTGTTTTGCAACACCTGTAACATGGGATCTTCGACTTTAAACAAAAGCAATAATTTTGTTCCTCATCTGTGTCAGTTAAGTCTGACTGACCTGGATTTTACCCAGTAGCTATGGCTAGCTTTCCTTGGCTGCAAATATGGAACCAAGTCATTGCTGCTGTGGAACTGAATATGTAGATCTGTGTAAATGTGTCACACATACACACTAAACACACAGTGCATTAGGGAAATACTGATCTCTTCTTGATCTTCTGCCTCATATGAAGAAAACATGGCAATTCACTGAGATTTTAAAAAATTCCTCAGTGAGGAACTGCCTAAGTTTGAGGCAGATCGTGTGTGTGAAGAAATATTTGGACCCAGGAGAAGTAGGCTGATTGCTGTGCAGAAATGTTTGCTGCAAGGAAACCAACGTGCACAGCACAGTGGTCTTTTGAGTCACCGTGCTGAGAAATGCAGGACAAACACCAGAGATCAGTGGCAGAGAGCATGACCTGAGTTAATGATCTCGGGTGCTGCATGTGAGCTGATCCTAAATTTAGAAACCGGTTTTGCTGCTCGGTGTTGTCCAGCACTGAGCACTCCCTCAGCAGCAGGGCTGTGTTTGCACAGAGCTCCCACTGCCAGAGACAGTTCTCCTTTGTCAATTTTCACTGTTCCATTGGACAGAGCCCCTTTGTTTCGGGATAGATCCCTGTGCCCTGGGAGGGTGCAGAGCTGTCCGTGGCAGAGAGGTTCCTTTGGGCTTGGAGCCCCATTCCGTAGAACATCAGCTCTGTGCTGCTTTGGGGTGGCTGTTGTTGGACTGACACACACAGTCATGGTTTAGAGGTTTGCACAGAGCTTTTAGTACTCTTTTAGGTGGTGGTATTATGGGCTGTTGTTCCTAATCCAGTGGAACAGTCTGTGTATTAACAGCAGGGACACGGAGGCAGCCGGAGTTCAATGGGCAGCGACTCTTTTGGAAGCACATTTATTACTTTTTTAATTAAATGTCCACAGCAGATTTTTTTTCCTCTTGCTGAGAGCAAATGTAAAAATGGATGGGCAGATGGATTTTGGCCCATGTATCCCTTCTGATTGAAAAGTGAGGCTTTTGTATACACTGCTTTAATGAGTTTCTTTGCTTTTACATTAACCTGACTGGTATTATCCCCTTTCTTTACTGATAGCTCTAGAGGGAGAGATACTATGATGAAGTCTAATAGGAAATGCACTGAGTACTGTTTCTTCTAAAATATAATATGGGAAGGGGTATGCAAAAGAATGTATTTTTGCTAGTAGACTAACTTCTGAAAGAAACTAAGCACAAGGAATTAAAATGGATCCAACTAATTCAGTAAGACATTTAGAGTTAGTATTTAACTGTTGATGTAGATTCTGTGTGGAAGCAACTAAATATTTCTTCTCTAACTCACATGTGTCCTAAGCAGACATTGTTGCAGAGTTTGTCACTGGCTAATGGAGTATAATGAAGTGCAAAACATATAACACTAGTATTAATTCATTAACACTTGTAAATTTGTAAAGCCAAACGTACCAAGCTGAAGTCTTTAATCATTTTTATAGCTGATGGCATTAAACATGTTAAACATTCATATTATCAATAAAGGATTTTATTTTTAACATGTGCAAATTGCTTAAAGAAATGTTTGGAGTTGGGGCTGCCCAGCAGGAAACAGTCCTGCTGCTGGTAACTGGGCATCTGTGCTCACCTGGAACCTGGAGCTTTAATGGAAGCTCTGGAATGTCAGAAGAAAGCCAATTTCTTGGAAGTACAGTGGATCCTGAGCAGTCTTGGCTGCTGCAGCCAGGGCACATTGCTCCTCCATCTCCACCCACCTGCAGCTGCTGGAGTTGGGAGGTGCCCTGGGACAGGTGCTTCAGGTGGCACTGCACACTCTGGATGCTCCAGACAGCTCTGGCTTTTAGTATTTTTAAGTAAAACCAGTTTTCCTGGAGTACCTCTTTGCCACAGTGTCACGATACTGAATGGATGACACTTTATATTAATGAACACTTCAGGGCTTGGGGAGGGAGATGCCCCAGTCCCCTGCTGATGGTTCAAACAGGATGGAAATTCCCTCTGCCACCCAGGAGTGCAGCTCAGTAATGTCGCAGGATACAGATTTTTCCTTTTTCCTGGCTGCAGGAAAAGCTGCTTTGTCCGTGCACAGAACCATCACCCCTCTGCCCTGGAGTGCTGGGGCTGCTGCAGGTGCCTCCCTGCCCTTCGGCAGGACAGAGCCCACAGCTCCCGACTCTCCCTAATGTACCTCAGCAGTGACCTGATTTTCTTATCTTTACATCACTTCGGTTGAACAGGTTTTGCAACAGCCTGGGAAGAAGCTCTCGGTTCATCTCTCCAGGCTTGATGACATCCCCGAGGTCGTGCCGGTGCTGGTTCCAGCCCAAAGCCACCAAACTGGAGCTGCTTCCTGCCCGGGAGAGCCGGGGGTGAGGAGCCCTGCCCGGACAGGAGCAGGAGCTGCTGTGGCTCAGCCACAACCCTGACGGATTTTTATAGCAGCAGCGATGGCAGGTCCTTGCCCAAGCGTGGAATGCTGACAAAGCCTTGGGTAAACAGCTCCGTGTGGCTCCGTGTGGCTCGGACACGCCCGGTGTGTGCGCCGAGCACGGGCCTGGCCCCGGCCCCGCCTGGGCTGAGGCCGGAGCCCGTTTCCAGCGGGATGAGCCGAACCAGTCCTGCCTGCCCCTTGTCCTGGTGCCCGCTCGCAGCCGCCTTCTGTGCAGGGGAGAGGGGGCACGAGGCTTTCCTTCAGCCCCCAAAACGCATCCGTGCCGGTCCATCCATCGGCTT